>JAKTXG010000045.1:0-106151 GCA_030561385.1 Suhomyces bribrorum | reverse complement strand
GGGGGGAGGGCAAAAAGTGGAAACGGGGCGGATTGTTGTGCTTTTATAGTTGTGGGTTTAAAGAGTTGATGGTGGCAAAAACACCAATGGGTGCGAGCAGAAGGGTTCCATGAAGTTCCACAGTTTGGAGGAAAGAGAGCAGTTTGAAGGGGGGCAAACGGCGGGGGAGGCGCGGTGGAAGGAGTGATTGAGGGAGGAGTGATTGAGCGAGATAGAAGAGGAAGAAGAGGAAGAAGAGGAAGAAGAGTAATTAATTTATACGATTATATTATATTATATTGAACAAGATTAAATAAGAGTAACAAGAGTGGTTAGAGTAATTAGAGTACTACAATTCACAAAATCAACAATATTAGTAGAATTGATAACATTATAGGATTAATCAAGAGAAATAATACTGATGTATCAATAAGAATAATTAGAGTAATAAGATTAAATAAGAGTAACAAGAGTGGTAAATCAAATAGATTAGTTAGAGTAATAAGATTACATAGGGTTGACAAAATTATAAGATTAAATATGATTAATAAGATCAATTAGATTAATAAGATCAATTAGATTAATAAGATAAACTAAGATTAAATAAAGATATAACATATGATTGAATTAAATTCAACAAGAGTTATAAGGATTAGAAGATTAAATAGGAGCAACAAGATTGAACAAGATTAATAAGAGAAGATAACAGTAATAAAGATTAATAAGTTGAAGCAAGATTAAACAACATTCAATTAGATTCAAGATTCAATTCAATATAATAAGAAATACAAGGAATGAAAAAAAGAATATAAGCAATAAGAGTAAGAAGTATTTCTTCTAGTAATGGTAGTACTAAAATTAAACAAGAATAAACAAAATTAAAAATGATTAAACAAATCGAATAAAATTATAAGATTTAATAAGATTATTTTAGATTAAACATTAAATAAGAGATATAATGAAATGTAACAAGATGATTAAATAAAATTAAGAAGAGTTAAAACAGTAATAACTTTGGTTAGAGTTAGAAAAGTAGTAAGAGCAAGAAAAAGTAAAAAGAGATGTAATGATATATATCTAGATATAGCAATACAACAAATTGAATAGGATTCATTATGTTTTAATTAGACTAAATAATAATCACAACGAGAGAAAACAAGAGTAACAAGAGTAATAAGAGAAAATAGAAACAAGATTGATTAAGATTCCATTCGATTAATTCAGATGAATAAGAGTAATAAGTGATATGTAAGATACCTATAAAAAGAGTGTTCTTAAGAGCCAAGGAAATACAACGAGATTAAATGAAATTGTAAGAGATCATTGATGAGATATAACGAGGTGATCATAGTAATGATAGTAATAAGAATAAATGAGTTTAAACTAGAGGAAAACATTGGAATTACGAAATCAGGCTCTAGTTCGTTTCCTATGTTTCAAAGCTAATATTGGGTATGCCAATTATGGTAAGAGATAGTTGTGGCCAGAGGAAATGAAATATAGCACGAGTTGGTACTTTCCAATAGGAATATTTAAACAGGTATAACAATGAAGGATAACTAAAATAAAATTATCTTTTAGTGAATCAAGATGAAGATTTTCAAGTACATACTAAAAGAATAGACAATTTGGAAGTAGATCATTGATTAATTGATTTAAATATATAGAGAATGAATTATTTCTAGGATATAATTATATCTCCAATACCATTGAGCAGGTAATACTATTAACACAATTAAATGATAACAGGAAGATAATTACCAATAAACACGGGACTCGATATGCCAGAGTAAAAATTCAGCGTATTATTCCAAATACTTGTACCAACTATTTAACGTTGTACTATGGTTTCTTTGACAAAATTCTAAATCTACCTAACCTAATGATATCGCCAAACGTTGTTATAAGACAATCCTTCAAGAATAAAGACTGGAATCAAGAAGATTCCAATTTGATCTTCAGTGGTCGATAATTTATTATTTCTGTATTATTCCACTTGGGTATACAGTATCTCCAAATAAATCCTTAATAATGTATTCGTATATAGCTTTCGATCTATCATATATCCACCCAAATTTATGGTTGGTTATTGATATCATATCTCAAATGAATAATAGTTGGTTATTGATATATTATTCTATCAATAATATACAGTTCTTTCGGCATGATCAGATATTATTCTCATTAGTTACGTGTTCGTTGTCCCAATTGTCTATTCGTTCTACCCAATCTTTAATTATGGATCTATGATACAGTATAACAATCCAGAATCAGAATATTCAAGTATTAGTTATTCAAGCCAAAAATTCAATGGATCATATTATTCCATTATTAATTACTCTACAATATATCATGACCGATTATTTCTTCGGCGGTGGTCCTCCCAGCATCGGTTTCGACGCTCTACATTTCTCGGTGTGGTTGTTTTATTCTACTATACATAATGATAAACGTCCCATAACCAACGGGCTACAACTTTCTAGCCCAGTCTTGAGATGCTTTTGCACAATAAATGGTGCACTCCAGAACCATCCTTTGCTAGGAGTGGCTAATTGACTCTTTCGTTGCTAAATCAATGCCCATCTATACACCAGTCTCATGGTACAGGCTTCCCCACTTGGCTGTTACCCTCGGTTGCTCAAGGGCGTGCCTGGATGGTACTAGTTGGGAATGATCATCGAGACTTGCGCCCCGTTCAACAACATCTTCTTGATCACTTGTCCCGACACCCCATCGTTGGATTCTTCCACCACATCTTCTAGAACCATGTTGACAAAGTCATCGAACCCGATGAGAGTTCCGGAAAACTCCTTGTCGTTAGTGAGGAGAACGCGGATCTTCTTGCCGACGCTTTTGTCGATGATCTCCAAGGGCAAGACCGTTTGTGTTTCTGTTTCCGACATTTGATGGGTGGTGTTGATTAATTGGGATGTCGATTTGAGGTAGCGGGTCGTGCGTGTACCAAAACAATCCGGGGTTCAAAGGGTTCTATAATATACTAAAAGCTAACATCACAGCAGGGCGCTGTTCTATATAATTCAAGTGTACCTGATTGAATAAAAAATCCAAAGTTCCTTGTAATTGGTCACTCGGGCATTTGTGTACTTAAATACGTAGCTAACGGACATCGCCGTTTTGGCTGCGAATGGTGATGGTTGTGGTAGGCTCAATAGTCGATACCGATTAATCTAGTGATTGTAATGATTGTGGAAAGGAAGTGGTTATTGAGGGGAAGAAGAAACTTGTGGATTTTGTTGGTGTTTCAGATTTCATGAGCTCATTACTTCACTTCGCTCGGCAATGGCCTCATTTGGTATCTGCTTCGCGTTGGAAAGAAACACACTGGAGTCCTTCTTGTTGACCACTTGCTTGACGCCATTATTACTTCTTTTATCCTTCCATCCATCAAAATCAATCAAGGCTTGCATACAGCCCCACTCAGTAATCTTGTTTTGGAGCCACACCAAATTAACTGGTTTGGTTAAATAGTCATTACAACCAGCCATCAATGCATTCTTTTTATCCACAGAAGAATTCGACGATGCTGTAAGCGCTACTATAATCACCGGGGATCTAAATATGTTCAAGTCGAGCTTTTCTTCTGGTTTGAGCACCGTTTGATTATGATAATGTGAGTTGGTGAGCTCATGTTGAGCGAAAACACCAATACGATTGACTTTCTCTAAATGCCGGATTTCTTTGGTTGCTTCGATCCCAGATTTCACAGGCAATTGAATATCCATCAATACTAAATGATACCCACCTGTTCTCCATTTATCTATAGCTTCCTGTCCATTCTTTGCAATCAGGTAATGGATCCTGCGTTTTCTTAAGAATGCTCCTAAAATGGCTTGGTTAATGGCGTTATCTTCAACCACCAACACCGATATAGATGGCAATACCTTTTCCGTATTACTTTTGGTATTGGAAGGTTTGACTTGCTTTTGATCCTGGAGTTTTAATGGTTTCATTTTATCCTTTTCAGAGTTCAAGACACTGTCACGACCAGAAATGGCAGATCCACTTAGAGGTGAGTCTCTTGAAGGTGAATCTAACTGGTTATTCGACCTCTGAGTGCCTTCATCGTCATCATCATCATCGTCATCATCATCGTCATCATCGTCATCATCATCATCATCATCGTCGTCGTCGTCGTCATCTTGATCGTCATGAACATTACTTTTGCCCTTACCGCGTTGAACGTGAGGAAGAGAGGCATTCAATTGATGGTTTAATTGGTCTAGTGACAGCTTTTCGGTGGGAATACCAATATTGGTCAAATTAGTGGATGAAGAAGGCTGTGATCTGAACGAGCTGTGTTTAGGCATCATTGATCCATCTACTGATAAGCTCTTTTTAGCACGAGTATCAAGGTTTTTGAGGCCAGCTTGACCACCAGCGGCCAAAGAGAAATTTTTGGGTAAAAGTAACACTACCTGAGAGTTATCAGAGCCAGCTGAGGTTGAAGCTTTGCGCAGAGATTGCAAATCTGGAGCCAGGGATCTGGAAGAATTGGGTTCCGAGAGTCTATGAACGGGTTGAGCACTTGTATGTATTGGGGATTGTTTGGCCACCAAGTTTTCAGGAGAGTTTGAGATCCCTTTGATTGGGTGGGAGCTATAGCCGTATTGAGGTTGAGGTTGATGGAAATAAGTATCAGGACTTTGCGGGGTGGATACTTTATCATCCGGTCTCACTGGAGCCCGCGAGTCTGGACCGTATTTGAAGTTTCCATTGGCCACATCGGGGCCCTCGATTATAAAAGCATCTTGCATGCTCATTCCCTTGGGATAATACTGGTCCAACACAGTCCATACATTTTGGTCGGGTTCTAGACCAACTTGACTGGCTGTGACCGTGGTGGGAGACGTGGTGATGGTAGTATTGAATGGAGACCGGGGGCTTTTGGTCATGTCTGTCAACGAATACAGATGTAAGCTCTTCTTCGGGGCCGAGGGCGCCGAGGGGGCCTGGGCCTGTGTTTTGGTTGGCACTTTGATGACAAGATCGGCTGGATCATAAGTTCTGGCCAAAGAGTTGGGAAACTTGTTGATGATCAACACCTTGAGGTCGTCCACCAAGTCGGTTTGGGAAACGGAGATGGTGGTCGGGGTTCCATTGGGTTTCTTTACCCAAACACGGCGAGACATGGAGCAAAAAATGAAGGGGGAATCTGGGGGTTTATATAGACAAAACGGATAAGAAAGGTTTGGGGTGTGGATGGGGGGGATAGGGGGTGTACGTTATGGATGGATGGATGTGGCGACCGGAACTTCTGACCGTAAATGATGTTTGGTGATATTTGGTAACCGTCTGCTGGAGGAAGTCAGGCTTTATGCAAGTTTTTTGGTGTCTGAGACCAGGATCAACTTGGAAATGCAGACAAAAAAAAAAAAAATTAATGGACGATAGCTGGTTTCAGTCAATGGCTTAAGCTGCTAGAGGTAACGTAGGTCACTATCTGGCGGAGCTATGGTACCAGACACTTTTGTTGTTGGATAGTTTGTTGTTAGTATAAGATAAAAGAGATATGATTGCCCGACATTTTTAAAATTAATTTTAGGTGCGATTGCTGTAGGATCAAAAACGGAGATTTCGGTGCATACTGCATTAAAAAATGTAAACTGTACAAATAAAGTTTTATAATTACAAAAGATTTTAATATATACATAAACAAAAAACAAATTTTGCATTACCTACATACATATTGGTGCATTAAGCGTTTTTTTTTTTGGGGCATTTTTCAAATTATTCCCAATCATCATCCTCGTCTTCATCTTGTGACTTTTGCTTGACTTCTTGGGCAACATCAACAGGCTCGTCGGTCTCCTCTTCGTCTGCATCGTCCTCGTCATCCCAAGTGAACTCTTCGTCGTCTCCTTCTGCTGCAGTAGACTTCTTCGCCAACAACTCCTTCCTGCTGTTGTCTGCATCTTTTATTTTTTGTTCATGCAAGAAGTACCAATACCAAAATTGATTATATGCAAGTTTGACAGGTACTAGATCGTTCATCAATTTGGTTAATGTGTTGGGATATTTGGACAATAACGCCGATATCTCGGTGGTTTTGGTGTCAGCATCGAACTTCTGGGCCTCTTCATTCGTATTATCCAAAAAAAACCGGGGTTCTGTGTGTAATTTGAAGAGTTCACTGTCATATCTGCTTGTTCCATAACTATCGTTCAACAGGAACAATACCTCTTCATCCTGTTGTTCTGGACCAATACTGATGATGTTGGAGAAGAAAGACGTCAACAGGCTTACGTATTGACCAGCCTGTTTCTCCACTTGCTCGAGTTTTTGGTCCAAACTATCCAAAGCATTATTGGCCTGCGATTTCAACTGGTTGATCTGCTCGCTATTGATGTTTTGTCGGGCATTTTCCAATTGCAGCAACACCTGCTTCTTATGTTCTTCCAACTTGATCTTTTCTTGCAACTCGTTGGCTTGACTAGATGCATTTTTCCACAAGTCTTGAAACTTGTGTTCCACGGCAGAGTAAGCACGGTCGATTTCCAGCTCTAGACGTTCGACATTTTCCTGGGTTTCGGTGTGCTTGTGCTGGGAGTCGGTCTGTTCCACGGGAACCGGTTCGATAAAGTCCATTGTGGCTGCCTTTGGGTGTAAATCGAGAAGAATGGGTAAAGAAAGATGGGTATAACCTTTGGATGCACCTCACGCAAATTACTTATGCACCTTGTACTCCTGATTAGTCACGTGTATATGATCACGTGATTAAATACCCCGGAATGGTTTATCACGTGACAGTAGTTTTGGTTCCGGTGCGCCGGGTATTATCACGTGACAGGCCACCACTACCCACCACCTATACCGGCACCGGCCCACCCCCCCAGGGACCAGGCCCCAGTCCACAGCACCAACTACGTTTTGTCATGAGGCCTGCTCCGAGACTATACCAGCAGTGCTTGGTCCGGATCAAAGACGCGATTTTCACCAGCAAAACCGGGGCGGGGGCTGCCGCCGTTTTCCCCCAGCCCATCGAGCAATTCGAGGTGTGGAAGCCTCAGTCTACCAATGACAATGACTCTAGTCCGTGGGCCGGATCGCTCTGGGCAGTAAAGGGCCCGTCGAAATCTCTCTTTCTCTCGTTGGTGGCTGGCAAGCAGTTTGCGCAGCCCCAGCTAGGCCGGACGTACCCATTCATCGCCAATTCCCATCAGTACGACCGTATTGCCGTGCTAGACTTCAAAGATAGCTCGGGGTTGGAGAAAGTCCATCTTTCGGCCCGGTACGAAGCGTTTTCGTACAAGGGCCAGTTGGAAATGGACGACGCCGTCAATTCGGTGCAAAATTACGTCACCGGCTCCAACAATTACAATTCCAATGTTGCCAGCGACGTGGATCAAGTGTATGCTGAGCATCTCATGAAACTTTTCAACTTGGAACAGTTAGCGCACAAATGGATCAATTCTCTTAGTAATGGGCAGCTTCGCCGGGCCCGGATGGCACGTGCGTTGATCTCCAAACCTGACTTGTTTATAGTGGACGACCCATTCTTGGGGTTGGATCCTGGGGCCACTGGGATGGTACTGGATTCTCTCCGTAAAGTTAGCGACGAGTTGCGGACCGCGGTGGTATTGGGGTTGCGACTGGTGGACTCCACGCCCGAGTGGATCACTCACGAAGCCTACGTCGACAAAAACGGGTTGAAGTCGCTAGGCTACCGAGGAAAAGTGGATATTCCTGCCGAGGGCCTGCTGTCGACCACGGTGGCTCCTGCTGTATTGTCAGAAATCCCCTACGATTCTTTGCAACCATCGCACCTTCTGTTCAGTAATGCCTCGGTGGCCTACCGCGGTGTCCCTGTACTTTCGCGCTTCTACTGGAACGTTCCCACCGGGTCTCGCTGGAGAATCTTGGGAAACAACGGCACCGGCAAAACCACCATTTTGTCGCTCATCACCGCCGACCACCCCCAGTCCTGGCGAGGGGTACTTTCTATCGACGGTGTCACTCGTCGGACAGGCTCCGGCGCCAACTTCTTCGATATTAACAATGACATTGGCATTTCGTCCCCAGAATTACATGCTCTTGTGTCGGAAAATGCCACTGCAGGCTCCATTGTGGCCAACGGACTTGTCAGGGATGTCGGAAACACCAATTTCTACTACAAGGGCGACGAGAATGCCCCAGAATTCCACGAGCTTGCAGCCCAATTCCCCATTCTTGAAGAAATTAAAAACTGCAAATTTGGCCAACTCTCCATTACCCACCAAAAATTGGTACTTTTCTTGAGAGCAGTCATCAAGAAGCCCAGAATCCTCATTCTTGACGAGGCATTTTCGGTAATGGACGATCCAGCTTTGGTTAGCCAGTGCCATCAATACGTAGGCTCCATGGACACCACCATGTTGGCCATTGCGCACATTGAGTGGGAAATCCCCGAGTTTGACTATGTGTTGAAGTTGGAAGGCGATAGTGACAGAAACTACAATATCTATAAGGCTTCCAGGGGCTAAAGCAACCTAATTATTCGGGGACTTGTAAGAGTTTAGTAATGGCTGCGAAATTTGACTTACCAGTCCCCGTAACTGACTCATTTAAAACCATCACCGCTGGAATTCTATAGCCGCAGTAAGCCAGTTCCTAGCTCCATCCTGGCTTCGTCGCTCGCAATAATTATTCACAATAATTGATAATTGATAACTATTGTTCCTCAACTATCGATATTTCTAGTCTATTTTTGTACATGGAAAGTTGCAGTTTGGGCCCAATTTTTTTGGGCCCAGTTACAGTTTAAAAAAGCACACTGCTCGTAGATCAAGTTTGCCTATCCAAAGAACAATGTCTACTGGACCAATCACTACTTTCCATTGGGTTATACTGGTTATGAGCGCAAGGTAAGCGATAGCCGCTTACGTAAGCAACCAATGGTCGCGTTGGACCCTTACCACGTGACCGTGGCCTTTGGCTTGCCAGATAGGGGTGTGGTTTCGGAACCAACGGCTACAAGACCCTCAACTATGTGGGAAAACCCCAAACTGCTAGAGAAGCTTTAAGTTGAGCATGATACAGGTCCCCCCCACATGACTGTAGCCGCATGCAAAAGGCGCAGTGAACTTTGATTCTGTAGGTTTTTAGGTTTTAAATGCTAATGTACCACCACCACTACTACCACCACCTACATACTTGTGCACCGTGCACCGTGCACCATGCACCACACAGTACATGACCCCCATTCTAAAAATACCAATTATTTACCCCCAGTTAACTCCACAAATACTTACCGTATTAGTATTATATATAGACCTTCGATCCCATTCACTATTTCTTCTTAACTATTACCGTAAGCCTCCATTTCCTGCCCCTTTTCGTCAAAGCTGCCAGTTCCGGTGACTGGCCCTGTTTCCTGCAGTCGCGCACTGATTTCTGCTTCCCTTTAACGCACACATCGACAAACAAAAAAGTTTCATACACTTGCCTTTTTCATCTTTGTCTGCACTGGGATCCTTGTTGTCTGCATCATCAACAAAAGTGTCATTAACAGACACCATCCCACCACCTTCCCCGCCGACACTTCCCCTGCTCAACTATAAAAGGACGTCCTCCCGCCCCTTTTCGCTCCTTTTTTCCCCCCCGTTTTTAGTGGTCCAAATACCCGCTCAAACCAAACACGGCAACTCTCCACAATGACCCTTACATCGTACATACCCAATGCACCCGAGGATGACCGTCCCGAAGAGATTCTTGCTGATCTTGAGTTTGGTCACTTGACTTCCAAGAAGTACCTTTATGATTCAAGGCATCCTGCTGGGGAAGAATTACCCACACCCATTGAAGATGATCCACCGTTTGTGATTTACCTTGCCACTTATATCTCGTATCTTATTTTGATTGTCATTGGTCATATTCGAGACTTCTTTGGTAAGATCTTCAAGCCTAAGGATTATGAAGATTTGATTGAAAAAGATGGGTATGCTCCATGGTATGATGGGTTTGAGAATTTTTATGTCCGTCGTTTGAAGCAGAGAATCGATGATTGTTTTGCTAGACCCATCCATGGTGCTCCTGGAAGATACGTCAAATGTTTCAATAGAAGACGTAGTGATTTCTCCTCCAATTATCTTTATGATGGTACCAGTAACGAATGTTTGAATTTGTCGTCATATAACTACTTGGGTTTCGCTCAATCCAAAGGTTATTGTACTGACTTTTCTTTGAAATGCCTTGAAGAATATGGGACTTCTGGTTGTTCTCCAAGACTGATTTCCGGTTATACCGATCTTCATCGTCAATGTGAACGTGTTGTTGCTGATTTTGTAGGTAAGGAAGATGCCATCATTGTCAGTCAAGGTTATGGTACTAATGCAAATTTGTTCGCCTCGATTGCTGATTCTAAGACCTTGATTATTAGTGATGAATTGAACCATGCTTCCATTAGATTCGGTATTCGATTGTCAGGAGCTTCTGTCAAGGTGTTCAAGCATAATGATATGAATGATTTGGAAAAGTTGATTAGAAACCAAATTGCCCAAGGTCAACCAAGAACTCACCGTCCATGGAAAAAGATCATCATTGCTGCTGAAGGTTTATACTCTATGGAAGGTACTATGGGTAATTTACCTAGACTTGTGGAAATTAAAGAAAAATACAAGTGCATTTTGTTCGTCGATGAGGCCCACTCCATTGGTGCTATCGGCCCTAATGGTAAAGGTATTTGTGATTACTTTGGTATCGATCCTGCTAGAGTGGATCTTTTGATGGGTACATTCACTAAATCGTTTGGTGCCACTGGTGGTTACATTGCTGGTGACAAGGTCGTTCTCGATAGATTGAGAATCGATTATATTACCAATTGTTATGCCGAATCTGTTCCCCCCGTAGTTGTGGGACAAATCATCTCCTCGTTAAGTATTATCAATGGGAATATCAACCCAGGTGAAGGACAAGAAAGATTGCAAAGAATTGCTTTCAACTCTCGTTATTTGAGATTGGGATTAAAGAAATTGGGATTTATCGTTTACGGATCCGATGATTCCCCAGTTATTCCATTGTTGATCTTCTTACCTGCTAAAATGCCTGCTTTCTCCCGGTATCTTTATGACCAAAAGATTGCGGTTGTGATTGTTTCTTATCCAGCCACTCCATTGATCAGTGGACGTGCAAGACTTTGTGTTTCTGCAGCATTAACCAAGGAAGATTTGGACTATGTCTTGCAAAAGTTTTCTGATGTTGCAGATTTAATCTATTTGAAATTCAGCAGTGGTATTGCAGGTGGATCTGACATTCCAGGACAATTGCCAAGACAATCGGTTGATGAAGTGTTGGCCACGTTGGTTGAAGAATGTAAGAAGCCAATGACCCCACCAGTGGGACATTAAGTATGATTTCACTCACACTTTACAAACAATAGTTAATTATTTTTTGGCTCAAACAGTCCCTCAACTTCAAAACTACCGTACATGAAGATAAGGATGGCTTTGTTTCATGTTTAAGATTTACTTCTGGTTGGAAAAGCAGATGTCTTGAAACTATGACCCAACTAATTAATTCAATCGAACGTCAGGAACCATAACAGTTTGTGTCATGCAAAACCTAGTTTAACCAAGTGTTTTACAAAACACGGACGTCATATGCAACCTTATAGACCTGTTAATAATAAACCCCAAATGGAACAATAGAGTTGTATAGGATATTTATTCTAATAATATGATCACTGAAAACAGATTTTTAGAACCAGCAATACAGGCTCCATTGATGTGAATTTATTATAAACACCTTAACATAAAGTTTATCCAAACCGTTCTCCTTTGGAGTGAATTGTAGTTTATTATAGGTTTCGCCTTCTCGTTATATTTTAATTAATCATCGGTGATCAAATTAAAAGAAGAGTTCAATTTATTGGTATTCATCTTATTTTCTGATTATTATATGCTTTACTTATCCATCTCATCTAACTTAGCTAGCTTAGGTGTAAACTTAATTGGAGAGTATGGAGATCATTGAATATATGAATGGTCCTCTAGTGTAAAATAAAACAGTTCATAAATTATTTACAAGCTCACTGAAGATTGTAGTAATATCGGAATTTCGGAAACAGCAGGTTTTATTTGTGAAATTAAAACTGTTTTAGCAAGGAGATTCTATTCGAATTGCCAAATAAAGTAGACCAGTATCATCCATTAAATTGGGCTTCAACAATATGTTGATACAATATGTTGATATAATACGACTAATTTCTTAAATATGTGTTTCTGACTCGCCATAATCAAACAACTAAGTTCTTCATTTGTGCCTTTTTCTATTAAAAACATACCTGCTTTTGAAGCCATTCATATAAATGAACGTTAAATCTGCTTTCCTGGTAACTGCCGTGTATAAATGTACAAAATATATTATAATACTTTCGTGAAAAGCCAACTGTCTTCTAAGACGATTCAACACAACCAGCCCAGCTAAAATACAATATTTGCACTCTGCGATGTGAATGGTTAAAGTTTCAAATAGAAAAATTGCAGTAGAGTATTGAATATAATCCTTTTTTTATATTATATTCAAAATTAAATTTTGGGTTGGGTATATCTGAGTACTATACTGAACAAGCAACCTTTTTTTTTTACGGGATATCAAAGCTGAACACATATATAAAAAGCTTATAGGTTCCATTTGCCTTCATGTGGTTTCCTGAGGTCTTATAAAATATGGCATCTTTATATTTAAATGGAAAGCATGGTGTGCAAAGCATTAACTGTGTAGAGCATGTTTGTTCTTTGCGCTTGGTCTTCAAGATCATACTAAAGCAGATGAAAATATTTATTTTTAAACCACCATATTGAATAATCATCTATTCCTGTCAAATTAACCTCAACAATATCTAAAAACCAACCGCATATGGACAGTTGAAGCGTTCAACCAAATGAATACACAGCTTTTGGGCCTCTTTCGCCAACCAAAAACCCATACTGCACTACTCCAAACTCTATTCAAGATAGTTCTTTCACAATCCGAGCAGCCAGACGCTCCTGCCACAAAGAATTCTCCAAGACAGGTGAAAACTTGGATATACTGATTACGTAATTGCTTAGTCAGCAGGCCTACTAGTATCACCAGTAATAAAACCACCACCAGCACCCCAGGCGTCTTTCCACAGCCATTCGAGCCCCCAAATTCCGCAGCCACATTGCCAGCGCCATCCGCAGCCCCCGATTTGCCCACAGTTCAAACCCGGCCATGGAACTCGAGATCCCCGGCCCCTTAACGCCTCCACTCCGGTTCAACACCGTCCAAAAGAACCTCTACCGAGGAGCATACCCTCGGGACGGCAACTTCGTGTTCCTCCGCGGCCTCGGTCTCAAGACCATCATCTCGCTCACTCCCGACCCCATCACCCCGCAATCCGACCCCAACCTTCACCAGTTCGCCACCGACAACAACATCAACTTGATCCACTTGGAATGCTCCCAATCGGGAAAAGGCAAGAAGAGGGGCGTGCCCATGGGCTATTCCACCATCCTTAGTGCCCTCCACTACATGATCCATAACGAATTTGCTCCAGTTTACGTGCACTGCTTGAATGGGGGCCAGGTGACCAGTTTGGTGATTGCGTGTTTGAGGAAACTTCAGTTCTGGTCGTCGATCTCGATATTCAACGAGTTCATCAACTTCACCACCAATATCACCGTAAATGACCGTAGTTTTGTGGAGGGGTTCAAGGGCGAAATCGCCATAAACACCGACGATAAGGTCGCATGGCTCTGGGTGGGCATGAGTAAAGGTGTTATAGGCAACCATCCTAGGATCAGGGTGAGTGAGCGGTCGACCCACCACGAAGAATCTGACTCTGCCTTGGTTTCCACCTGGACCAGTTGATGTAGTTGTGCATTTTTCCACTTGATTTTGGGGATTTTCAACTTGATTGGTTGAAATTTGGACAATTTTGGTACAATTATATCGACTTTTGGAGAAATAGTGATTTTCCAGTGAAACATTAATTAATTGGTTGAAATTTGAAGGATTCTGGTACAATTACATCCAGATTTTTGCAGAAATGGTGATTTTCCTGTAAAATATCAACTTAATTGGTTGAAATTTGGAGAATTTTGGTACAATTACATCGACTTTTGGAGAAATAGTGATTTTTCAGTGAAACATCAACTTAATTGGTTGAGAATTGGATGATTTTGGTACAATTTGGAGAAATAGTACTTTTCCAGTGAACCAAAAACTCAATTGGTTGAGATTTGGAGAATTTTGATACAACTCATCGACTTTTGGAGCAACCAGGTTCAATTACACCCAGCTCTTGGATAAATACAGGTTTGCCGGTGAAACATCAACGTAATTGATTGAAATTCGAAGGACTTTGGTACAATTACAGCGACCTCTTGGAGTAAGCAGATTTAATTACATCCATCTATTGGAGAAATCGTAATTTTCCAGTGAATAATGGTGAAATTGGCCAAAATAGACTCAATCTCGCTGAAATACTGGAGAAATAACAGGATAAACCATTGATTTTTTGCATAAATCCTTGAAGTTTGGTGAAAATTCGGTGGAAATGTCCAACTTCGACCAAATTACTGACAAATACAATTAATCCGTTGAATTTTGTTCAACTCTAGCACTCAAAGTATGGTCTAAACCTTTCTAACACGAAAGAGAGCTTCAGGGGCCGAAAGTTCGGTTAAAAAATTAAAAGCAACGGCTCATATGGCATACTCTTGACGTAACTTGAAACAAAATGCCAAAATTGGCTCTCTTATCGATTACAATCCAACATTGGTGCAATCATGCAACACCTTACGGCAATAGCCTGCTCGCTGATAAAATCTCGAAAAAGATCCGCCAGTAGTCCATTTAATTCTAGATCCGATCCAATAATGAAATTAGAACAAATTGTGTGCACCCATAATCATTTGGATTTTGTCTAAGTTGATCAGGTTTCAAGCTCAACCATACTTCAGAAGCTGGCCTTGGGCTACCTTCCTTCCACTACTGGTATAATCATAACGGTAGATTGGTATTTAATTTAATGATCCAAGTCCTTTACATTGCCGAATGCCTCCTTTGCGAACTACGTCAATTTTCTGATGTAAACTGATCGATATTTATTCCTCCACCCATGCTTTTATGGCCCTAAAACTGAACCCTGCAACTCTATTTCGCTAGTCGTTGAAGGTAAAGCTACAGAAATCAAGAACAGATATCTTTATTGGTAATTTTGAATTGTTGCTAAAGTTCAGTCAAAATTTATCCATTATTTCTTGAGCATATAAACGTCAACTAGGGCTAGAAACCAGCCATAAAACTTAACCAGAGATAGACAATTAAGAAGATCTCAGAAAGGGCTCATGTTGTGGTTCATAGGTATTAAAAAATGAGAGGGGTTTCAATGGAACACGACGGTAAGGGATCACCTTTCATAACCATCTATACTCGGTATATAGTTTTTATTTACATTTACAACTAGTGGTAACTCATGCTATCAATATTAATGTATTCTCTTGATTATTTCCCTTTGAGGAACAGTATCTATGTACTCAAATCCGTAGTCGAAAAGTAGATATTTCTGTTTAGGCCCTAATAAATTCCATAAAATTCTATACTCTCTCATAAAACAAACAGTAGGCATTCTTATTCAAAACCTGACTTGGAGAGCAATTGTAAGTTATTTTGGAGTCGTCGAAATAGCACCAACCTCGAGTCTTTTTATCATCACTATGCTTATAGACATAAGATGTATAGTGGCCGGTAGTCAAGTTTCCAAAGTGGTTAGCTACTCCATACAACTTGTACCTGAATGGAGGAATTTGGTTTCTCACAGGGAGGGATGCCAAAATCTGCTCTTCTTTTGCCTTATCAATGACATCTGGGCCTTTGTTCAATACTGTGCCAACTCCAGGCCAGTAGCTGGTAAGATCAAGGATTTCTTGGACGGGATAAGTGATAAAATTGTCAATTTTGCTAAAATATCCTTGAGGACTAACCTTGAACCGTTTGAAATGAACAATTAATACCTGGGGCATCCGTGTGATGGAGATTTTCTTTGTCAGTTTGGTGAACCTTTTGCACCGGGGACAGTGCCACTTATTGTTATCATCCAACAACTCGGTGGTAGTGAACTCATTAATACAGTCGTTCAACAGTACTTGGGGATGCCCTGATCCTAATTTTTCAGGTATGGGCAACGACAAACTAGAGAACGCATTGTAGCTGGTGGAAGTCAACCCACACTCTAAGCACTTTAATTGGGACAAATACTGGCCCTGGAAATAGTCCACCACAATAGAAAAGTTCAACTTCAAGTATCTTTCCCATTCTATGGTAGATGCGAGTCTAATTGGTAACAACTCACGGGTTTTCTCCTGTTCTGGGGTCAATTCAAGAATAGCCTTCTTTTCCTGGGGGTCGGATATCACTATTTGGTTTAAGTCCTCGTGGAGCCCGTCCAAAAGAAAATTAAGAAATTCGTTAGCATCCTGTTGGTCAGATGTAGCGAATTGTTTGTCTGGACTGAGAGAACCCATCACTTTTTTAAAGGAACTGGGAGAAAATGATTTGCCATTGTTATTGAACATATTGACCAATAGAGTGACGAAGTTGGTGGTTAGAATCCCCTTGGTTCCCAATTTGTTATTAACATTGATATGCTGACGGTACGACTGGATCGCCAGACTCGCCAGCAGCGTCGAGGCTGTATCAGGGAAGAAAAATTTGGTCAATTGTGGTGTGGCCCCAAGACATTGCACAACACAATTCATGTAGCACGAATTGCCAAGGTTTACTAATCCTGTAGTATACAGCTCAAGGAACTTGAGAGGAGAGCTGGAAGTCGGGGTGGATCCCTTGGATGGTTTGGCTGGTTTGGATACTCCATTGATTTTTGCAGCCGTTTTCGCAACCGTTTTCGCAGCCAGGTAAGAATCAGATACTGATGAAGACCTTGAAGGGGTTCGCCCTTTGGGAACCTGCTGAGATGGAGGAGCAGGTGGTGACGATGCTGATGGGGGTTCGTAGGCTACAGCGCCGATATGACTGGAAGGCTTGGGGGTGATATGTGAATATGAGGGAGCAGCCACAGTGATGTCGGAAGCTGAATTGGCGGTTGAAAGGTACTCCCCAAAATTTTTAAGATAGGGAGAGTTTCCATTGGAGCCGCCTACACTATTGTAACTGGAGGCGGAATCGAAGGAGCTTTGGCGAATGGAGCTAGAGCTTCCCTTAAATACGCTGGGCAGGGGCCGAGTAAGCACGGGATTTTCCACGGTTCGCTGAAGCCCCAGGTCGCCATAGGTCTGGTGCCAGGCAAAAACACCGCCAATAAGAAAGCTAGGGTAATTCTTAAGCTTGGAACTAATGTACTTGTTTTTAAACATGAGAAGGTCTACCAACGAAGCAAATGGGTTCTTGGACGGCACAAACAGACCGTCGTCGGCCACCAAAGCATGCACCACCGCCTGGAACCGGTCCAACCCTTTGGCAGTGGGCCCATACCGAAGATTATACATGACCACATGGTCATATTTGTGTCTATTTTGAAAGCGTTCGAACTGGTCGGGAGGTAGATGCAATTTGAGCCGAGCCTCAAGGTCCTGGTCAGTCCCATCAGCGTTCTGCTGCAACACTGCTTGGACATGAAGCGGCTCGATGTTGATGATATGTGCATGATTGATATGGTTATGATTGAAGTCTTTGGCTGACCGGTAGTCGATCAAAAGCGTAGAGTTCCGCTCAAGGAGCTGATGGAGATCGGCTGGACTGATGGCCTCTGCCGCCACATGAATGCCTGCGACCTTCGTCCTGCCCCCGTTGATGATACTGGTGCTGCTTGTCCTATTAGATCCATTGGCACTGATGTTTGCACTTGGTTCATTGGTGATGCCATTAAGCGCTATTCCAGCACCATTTGCACCGTTCGAAAGCCCACCAGCACCAGCACCAGCACCAGCACCAGCACCAGCACCGCCGCTGTGAAGCTTTGCAAACCTCGAAACCAACGGATCCACTTCCCCTTTGGTTCCTTGGAGCACCTGTTTGATTTGGTCATACGCCGGCTGTTTCCGGGCCAAAGTCTGGCCAATCGTGTCGCAGAACAGCCTGGTCTTGTCGCTGGCCACCTTCTGAGTTTGCTGATTCAACTGTGCCGCTAGCGTGTACGCCACGTACGCCAACTCGGAGTCACAATAGCCGCTCCGGGCCTGTTTCTTGACCTCGTGGGCAAAGATTTCAAGAAGCGTGACCTGGTAGTTGAGGAGCTTGGCGGCCGGGTGTGACGGGGCCACAAGCGCCTGGTAGAGCACCGGGATCCGGGCGTCTAGCTGTGGTATGTTCATTATGGCGGCAAATTAGGGTGGTGATCATGTCTTATATCTTGTGTCACGTGACCAGTCACGTGGAACAAGTAGCCACTGAAACAGTGAATAAACTATGAAGACTCGTTCAATTTATAAATCCAACGGATTCTCTTATTTTGTGTCTATCGTTATATTAATTGGTGGCTTTGGTTGGTGGTTTATTTGTCATTAAGCCAATAGTCCAGCTTTTAATTTAGTCAGTACCCTATAATTATTTCTGCAATATTATTGACGAGTACTTTTTCATTGGAACATTTTTAATTTTATTATTCCAATACTTTTTTCCAACCATGAAAAATGGTAGGGATGTAGTAATAATTGTTTTTTATTCTTTTTATTCCCTGAACGTTAGTCGATATAGTAATTATTATTAACTGGTAAAACAGATAATTATATTCATTTCTACAATAATATTATCTATGGGAACGTGAATTTAATCGGTTACTGTCTCGTATATTCTTTTCTCAATTTTATTTTCTCATTGGTAAATAGCCAACTTGCTATAATTCTATAACTATTAATTAAAACAAAAATCCAGTTGTTCAAGCTAGTCATCTTAAATAGTAATATTATTGACTTGTAAAAATATTCAAAAGCAAGACGGTCAATAAGTTGACATACTAGTCAGTTGAATACTAGCCAAACCTAAAATAATGTACTCATCGAGGTAAATATACGTCGTAATTTGATATATATGATAGTCAATTCCTTAAACTAACTGCAATTTTGTTAAAGTAACATAATGAATTACAGTAAGTATATTCTCTCTACAGAAAAGGTAGAAAAATAGAGCTGGACTGATGTTTCAACGTAGTCAATTCGTACAAAGGTACAATATCAGTAAAATTAAATTGATAGACAATTATGAAATATATTTTAGGAGTTAGAATGATTCTCTCTACAACGCAGAAGCTACATTGCTTAAAAGTAGTATATTCAATTGATCAATTAATATGCTAAACAACAAAAAAATAATAGTGGTTACCAATAGATACTACCAGCTTGGTCTAGTGATAGAAACATCGAGCTGGATCGTGCAATCGAACATTACAAGCTGCCGATAAAGTCCTGCAATGCTGCATCGTATCCTTGTTCCCACTCCCACAAGAATCCCAGTGCTCCTTTGGCAGAGACATGCTCTTGAAGTCTAGCAGCCTTAAATGCTTCGGTTCTTCCTAAAACACTGCCATTAAATTGCAAAAATGCCGATGCATCAGCCCATCCAGTGGTGTATCCCTCCTTATAACGGTCGTGTTCGTATTTTCCTTTTGGATCAGTATCGGACCAGTACTTCTGGTGTCCACCAAAGGAATTATTGAGGTTTTCTTCGAATTTCGACTTATCGGGCACACTCTTACCTTTCAAAGAGACAGGAGGACAAATAGCACCCTTGTCGACCATGGTTCTGAAATCCCATTCACCACCATTTCCAGACTCAAATTTAAAAGTCCAGAAATAGGAACCGAACCTGGCCCTTTGGGAAATCAAGTCAACTTGACGGTTACCATAGTCAATGACGTATTGATCACGATGGTCATTGGAATTGTTGATATCCCAAGATTTCTGGTCGAGAACACACGAGTATTCTCCAACCATGATATCAACACCCTTCCCATTATCCTGTAAGTTGGTCAAAAGGTCATTGTTCAAATCATTAATGATCTGATCCGGTGCCTTGCTCTTGTCGGCATCCGAGAAGCATCTGTAGCAATGTTCGTCCACAACCACCCCAATTGGGCCCAGGCTCTGCTTACTTTGCACCCACTTCACCCATTGGTCGGCCCACCAGCCATCAGAGATGATCACAGGAATAGATTTATCATGTTCTCTGATCAGATTGATTGCTGCTGAGTAGTAACGATCCTGCTTTTTGGTATCGTTCGAAAACTCGGCCTCGTTGACTACCTGGATTCCAGCGATATTGTCGTAGCCTTGTAAGTCCTGAGCAATAAATCCCATGGCATTGACCATAAGAAGCTGTGCTTGCTCATCGCCCCAAAATTTAGCAGGGCCCCCACTGTCTTCTCCACTGTGGTCTGACCCATTGGCTCCTCCTGGCAACCCATGAACATCCACCACTACAGAGATGTTGTGCGATGCGGCTGCTTCAATAAACTTCTTCTTGTAAATATCCCAGGCATTGGCATAGACTCCGGCATATTTGCCAAAACTAGTACCTTTGGTGAATTGACCTCCGCCAATTCCCCAGTAGCCAATGGGAATTCTCACCGAGGTCACTCCGTGCTCCTCCAACCACTTCCAATCATCGTCGTTCATATAACCATTCCAATGGTCCTCGAACTTCTTTCTGGCTCCATCTTCGCCATTGTCGCTGGACAATTTGGCGGCTACTTTCAATTCCACGTCGGTCCCATCAGGGAAAATCAGGTGGTAGATCCACTTTTCCAATACAAAACAGGCCCCTAAATTCACCCCAAAGTTCTGTCTTGACTGGTAGATCTCCCTTTTAGAAGGCGCTTTACCAGCACTGACAGGATTTGCCACCGGAATATTGGAGGCTTTTGATTTGATTTTAAGCTTATCGAACATAATGAAGAGTAATGTTTAATTTCACCTACTTGCAGCCATTGGTTGCTATCAATGGGGTTGCTTAGACATGGTAAGTGACTAGTCACGTGGCGGTTGTTCTGTCAACTGTGTCTGGCGTTTCAGTGTGGTGGTGCAAATTGTACCAAGTTGATTAAGTTGTACCCATTAGGATGTTCTACGACCCAAATTAAGGTCAATTCCTATTGGTTGAATGCTTAAATCCAAATGTAGAAAGTCTAGAGATAAGACGCACATATGTTATAACCACAAGTTGCATTGCATTACATGGCATTGACGTAAAAAGCACATTTTTCGTTAACCAGCAAATACAAATATTGTAGAAACTTAACTTCTTTACCCGGATAACTAGTTAAAGTTAACCACCACCGCTACTACTTGTCTCCACTGAGCAATTGACCCCTGTTAAATAAATAAAGTTGTGGAAAATATTGTAACCTAATTTCTTTTCCCGTATCATGGTCCATCCACACTAAACATATAGTGTACTTTGTAGAGATACAAAGCGTTAGAAAACCATTAAATCCATAAGGCACTCTTACTTTTCATCCAAAATGCTGAAGTCATTACTGATATGTATCATCTAAAACAAAACAAATAGTTGAGCATATCTCTGATGAAGATCACGAACCAAATTTTAGTTTTAACTATTATTTTGACTTTAAAGAACAGAATTCAGCCAGATAATTGATTGTTAAGGTCAGCTACCTTACAAAGTACTCAAGAAATCAAACAAATAATCGCCTGTTCTATCTATCTATATGTATATATATATATATATGAAAAACTTAACACTATTTTTGCTTTTTTTTTTGACGGGATGAAATTAAACTGCAAAACTCAATAAACTATTGCACACCATAGATTTGCCTTCCTTTATCTTACTTTCACACTTTTTATTGCAGTCAGAAACACCCCCAACAACTGGAACTCTGTGTCACGTGATGCGATATCAGATCACCAGTTAATCCAAGTAGACCCAGTTAACTCCTAGTATCGTTTGCTACAGACTTCTTTTGGATAAAAGCATCATCTCACACATAAAAAGGGGACCCAAATAGTATAGAAGTGCTAATTTTTTATCTGCAATCGCTAAAACTTCAAGTCATATGGCACAACATTGACGAACCAGACAATCCATTAGTCAACCATAGAGCTCTATGGGTACAAAATGAACCTGCCAAGCAAACATCCGAGTGAACCGACTAATAAAGAGGATAATAGTGACAATTTCATTACTAATACCACTAATAATGATGAGATAGTTCAAGTTATTCCCCCTAATGATCCTTCCATATGTAACAATTCCTCCACAAGAGACAGTACGAATGATACAAAACTAGCAAGACTTATTCGGCTATTTGCCCAGATCAATACTCATCTCACATTTCTCTCTGCTCATTCGCGGTCCACTATTCCAACGCTTGAACTCTTACAAAAACTAAACGATGATATCCAAGCCATAGATTTGGCCATTATTAAGCACCTCATGCCACCAGGTGAGGTCTATTTTGATTATTGTGACGAAAATCAGCTTTTGCTTTCGTTTGTAGAAGAAGTAAAGTTTGACTGGTCATCTGGATACCAGCAATCCAAGCCTGATGTGTATGATTTGCAGCATGAAGACTCGAGACAATTGCTTGTATTCGACTTCCAAGATACAAAAATGCATGGTATAGGAGCCACAGTAAAGAAGCGAAAGCAGGAACCCAAAGAAAAGCGGTACGAGTTCTTTCTTTCCAGTAAAGAATTGAGAATGCAAGGACTTACTCTGGGGCAACTTCTTCAGATGATCCAAAGCAGAAATAAAAAATTCCTGGCTTTAGCCAACCAGTTCTGGAGAAAACACCAAGACCCTTGGGTATTCTTGAAAGACACCGTGGTGGTGCCGCGGGCCCCAGAGTTATTGGATCCAATGGATCAGTTGAACCAATCTCAATCATCTCATCCATCCCAAGTCGAAAAACCGTCGCCAGATCTCATGGTCTCTGGCCTCCAGCAAAAGCCTTTTTATAAAGACCAAATTGTAGGGATTCGAACCCTAACACCAGCACAGCAAGCGGATATTGTCCCTTTAGAGCTACCTGATAACTGGCAGTTACATCCAGATCTTAAAGACGCTCTTGTGAGCTACAAAGGGATCTCAGTCGATGAGGGCCTCTATTCCCACCAAACAGAAGCCTTACAGGTACTCTTAGGCTCTGAAAAAAAGCATGTAATCATCAGTACCTCCACCAGTTCGGGGAAATCACTCATCTATCAGCTACCAATTCTTAACGACATCTTGTGGGACATCGAAAATGGAATTACCAAACGATCAACAACAGCAATATTCATATTTCCCACAAAGGCATTGGCTCAGGACCAGAAACGACACCTCCAGGAGTTTATAAATTATCTTCCGTCAGAAAATAGACGGATAATTGTGGATACTTACGACGGTGATACTCCTGCCAAAGATAGGCACTGGATCAAATCCTTTGCTGATATTATTTTTACCAACCCAGATTCCATCCACGCCTCAATTTTACCCAACCACGATGAATATACTGGGAATAGTGATTCTGGGGCCACTTCTGGATGGCAAGAGTTTTTAAAGGGCTTAAAATACGTGGTGATGGACGAACTACATGTTTACAAAGGCACATTTGGAGTCCATGTCTCCTATGTGATGGCCAGACTTAACCGGGTATGTTCCAAGGTATATCTCAACCATTCAGTTCGGTATATCTCCTGTTCAGCCACCATCAGTAATCCCGAGTCTCATTTCCGTACCATATGCTCCATAAATACCCTGGAGCCGATTGTACATGTTTCCAAAGATGGTAGTCCCACCGGAGAGAAAAAGCTAGTCGTATGGAATCCACCTCCTCTAATGAATAAAAGAGGGCAGCACCAAATAGATTATAATAAGAGTACTACTCGAAAGAGAATGAGAGAAGAGTCAGCTTCTGACTCTGACGACGATCTATCTGGGCAAGACTCTAAGCCTAAATCCGGATCTACCAGATTCATTCCTAGAGAAAGCGTGATACCAGAGCTGGCTCGACTTCTCGTTCATCTAATCAAGCTGTTTCCATCCATTAAGGTGATCGTTTTCTGTCCAATTCGAGTTGTATGTGAGCTCTTGACAAAGGAGGTAAAGTCACTAATTAGTTCCTGTGACAGCTTGCACGATACTGATGTGATGTCTTACCGGGGAGGCTACTCCAAGTCCGATAGAAGAGTGATCGAGCAAAAGATGTTTTCTGGTCAGTTGAGAGCTATAATAGCCACAAATGCCTTGGAACTAGGAATTGATTTGTCTGACCTAGATGTAGTGATCTCGTGTGGATTTCCTATGCTGAAGCTGAATTTACACCAGCAATTTGGTAGGGCTGGCCGTGGCAAAGAGTCTGTTGGTAGTTTGGCAATATTTGTGGGAGGTCATCATCCAATTGACCAGCATTTCATTAAGAATATTGACGAACTTTGTGACAAATCCACATACGAAGACTTATGTGTAGAGGGCCTATTGGGGATGGGATCCAATGAGTTGATAATGGAGCAGCATCTCCAGTGTTCTGCATTCGAACATCCCATCTCGTTGGACGATATCGAATTTTTTGCACCCAATGCAAGCGGTCCCAAAGCCAATACCTTTGTAAAGTTGGTGAAGCAAAGACTCTACCACGATCAAAATGGGCTCTACAGAACCAATCCAGGGTACCTTCCATGGCCGTCGGAACATGCAACTATCCGCTCAATTGAACAGGAAATGTTTGCGGTCGTAGATATCACCAAAGGCAGAAACATTGTAATTGAGGAAGTCGAGGCATCCCGGACCAGTTTCACCCTTTATGAAGGAGGGATCTTTCTCCATCAGGGGATGCCGTACTTGGTGAAAGAATTTAATGCCCAAGAGAAGTATGCCAAGGTCACCAGGGTTAAGGTCGACTGGACCACCAGTCAGCGGGACTTCACCGATATCGATCCTGTGGAAATCGACTATGTCAAGCAGCTTACAGTGGATGACACTCCCAGTGATATTCCTGTTTTCTTCGGCAAGATCTTGACCACCATCATTGTTTTCGGCTTCTTTAAGGTCAACCGTAGAGCAGAGATTTTGGAAGTGGTCGAGGTGGATAACCCTCCAGTAAAACTCGAATCCAAGGGCTTCTGGATAGATATTCCCAACGCAGCCTTGGATGTGATCAAGCAAAAATCGTTGTCTATCGCCGGAGGCATCCATGCTGCCCAGCATGCCATCATGAACATTCTACCATTATATATTAATGGAGGAGCTTCCACCAACCCCAACGCCAAATTCAGCTCCAACGTGGGCGAGTCGGAGTTAATGACCGAATGCAAGGCTCCCGAGAAGGAATTTGCCCAAAGGCAATCCAAGAGAAAGAGACCAGCCCGATTAATTTTCCATGATGCCAAAGGTGGACCAAAAGGGTCTGGGATTTCGCTCAAGACGTTCGAGCACATCGATGATATATTGTACACCACCTACCAAAGAGTTCGAGGCTGTGAGTGTGACTGGGGGTGTCCTGGCTGTGTCACGGCTCTGTTCTGTAAGGAATTGCTGCAAGTAATGTCCAAACCAGGATGCATTCTTATATTGGCCTGTCTTTTAGGATATGACTTGGGACTTATTCAAGACGAGGTGTTGGACGGGCCAGAACAGAACATGCCTGATTTAAAGGTGGAGACCATAGAAGAGGGAGCTCCCATGGTGAAGTTTTCGCCAGACATAGAGATTATTGATGTAAGAAAGGCTAGGAAAAGACTAGGGTCCATCAAAGAAGAGATAAAAGAGGAAGACGACGTGGTTCATACACAAACGGTGGCTCTAGATGAACCTCGAATAAAACAGGAGCCCTATCCACCAGATGACCCCTAGAGGGTCTCCATAAAACTAAATTCATGATAATAATGACTTGAAATTCACCGCTGTAGATCTATATAGAACAAACAACAGCGTTTTGCTGGAGTTCACTTGTTTGAATTTTTCCTGGTAGTTATCATCGAAGCCTTTCTCGATAGCCTTTTTGCGAAACTATCTTTCTTCGAAACGTCGGAGTCAAAGGACGCCTGTCGAGCGATACTAAATGACCTTTGTGAATTGGTTCGAGAATCACTTCTGCTGTCGTGCAAATATGGCCGGGAAGTAGGCACATCGAAGTCTTCATCCGGTGGGTTTTTTGGTTCGACAGGGTCAGGACGGGACCGCTCCTGCAACGCTGGGCTGGCTGGTAAGAACTTTCGGTTAGATAAGCGGAAAACATGCAGTATGGGCTTCAAGTAGATCGATGCAAGTGTTCCAATATTGAGTTCCAACTCCTCCAAGATGTTGGGGTCAATGTTGTCGTTTTCTGCTGAAATGTAGGGATTCCCATTCAAGATAATCAGCTTGGTATTTCCCTGGAACTCTCCATTAGCTCCATTTGCGTTTTCGGATGACAATAACCTCCAGTAGAAGTAGCCACGATCACGGATATCCGGGTTATCGGTCTCTTCGGTTGCCCACTTCAATACTTTAATCATCAATGCCTCACCATGTTGAGGGATCTTCAAGTAGTACTTGGTGACTGCCGTTAGCATCGACGATTGGACTTCTACTGGGTCTTCCTTGAAGGAAGCTATGAACTCTTCGAATATTGTCTCCACGTCAGCAATCTCTTCGCAGTACTGGCCCAATATCCAGATCATGGCTGTCTTGGAATCAGGCTCGTCAATATATTTGTAGTATTTGACCAAGACTTCCACCGCAAAGTTGAACCGCTTGGGATACTTCCTTAAGATATTCTTTATTACAATGACCGATTCCTGAATGATATAAGGGATTCCATTCGACACCAAATCACAGATTTTATCCACACACTCAGTGGACGATTTGGGGAGTTTAACAGCCAAGTTTCCAAACGCCCGGATGGCCTTACGAGACATGGCAACATCAATTTCAATGGCGTAGTCTTCGAGCTCAGGAATCACCACATGGCTATTGGATTCGTTGGCCAAAAGATAGATAATTTCGAGTTTGGTGTCCTTGACATAGATAGGATCATCGTAGCGACAGAAAAACAGCTCTACGTCCAAGCTGACCAATTCCTTTCTGCCCAAAAGAAGCAATATGACATTTCGAAGCACAAGAAATTGAATTTCGGCTGGCTTTGATAGCATCGATACCAAAGAAGCACCCAACCGTTTGGGCAACGACGGAAGGATAAGCTCAGGATTTTTCACATAGTTACTGTAGTAAACGATGATTTTGATGGCGTTCAACACCACGGACGAGTTTTCATGTTGTAACGAAGGAATGGTAGCCTCAATCAAATCCAAGGCTTCTTCGGTGGTGTTGGGAACGTAAGACATGAGCGAGTTGAGCAAGTACACCTGGCACCACTCGTTGGTATTGCTAAGGTACGAAATAAGCATCAACGAGTGTGCCTTATCAATGGTCAAGCTAAGATTCTTGGACTGCTCGGTGATAAAGCTCAAGCCGGCAAGAGCATTCGATACCACCACTGCACTACGATCATAGAGCAACTCGTTCAAGCTGTTGATCAACCCTTCGTTTTCGGTACGGTCGGCATCGTATTGGTAGAGCCGTGGGACCGAATACGCTGCCATCTTGCGGACATAAGGATCGGAATCGGCCAACTTGGACTTGATGCTACTGAACGACAACTCAATGAACTCGGCCACCGGGATCGAAGTCATTGTCTTGAGGGCAAGGCCCCGCATTGTGGGGTTGATATCATCTTTGAACCGGGTCAAATAAGGAATGGCTCCAGTAGCTTCCTTGGGAGCCAACGGACAGTAGGCTATAAGGTACTGGAAACACATTTTGCGGATTCCCAAGTCATCGATCTTCATCAACGAAATGATCTCCGGCATCAACACCACCAATTCATTGTTGTGGAGCACGATGTTGGCGATGACCTTCTTAAGAATGATCTTGATCCGATTCTGCGACTTCAGCTTCTTAAAGGCCTGCTCAAGCTCGGCCCGGAGCTCGATCGACTTCGACCGCGTAAAGAGCTTGGCGTCACTCATCAAATTTCACCGTTATATGCTCTTGGTTTGAGCTTGGGCGGCTGTTTAGACGGTTATATAGGTTATAATTACGCTTGATTTGACTGATTCGAGCGGTTATAGGCGGAAAACAAGGGCTGAAAAACAGGTTTCAAGGAATTGAGCAACTTCCACCGCTTTGGTTCTGGGCCTGATGCTTGTAGATAGCCTATTGGGCTTCGTTTGGCCTTGAAAGACGTGTTTTATTTAACAGTTGTTGATTTAACTGTTGATTTTGTGATTCCACTGGCTGTGGATCGTCCGGATTTGATGGATTTCCGGTCGCTAGAAGGTCGGTACAGCTCGGGACACTCTCAGGATACTCGCTTCGATACCTGGCCTCTTGTGTGGATGCTTCTTTACTTGGATTCAGATCGGGGCACTGTTCCTGAAGTACCGAGACCACGTGACTGGTCACGTGGTTTTCATTCATGTACTTTGGTCCTATATCTTCACATTAAGTAGTCTTTCAGCTATGATTGTAGTGCATGGCATGAGTGATGCTTTTGGTGGGGTAGAAAAGTGAGTAAAATGGGGGTACGTCTTTAAGATTATCTAATGCTATTAACTCTTTCTAATAATATATTTATTACACCAATGCCTCCTACTAGTAAAGATGAAGCTCATATACAACTAAGTTATTCCATCTCTTTAGCACGCACTAATTTAAAATCCATGGTAGTTAAATGTATGATTTATTTAATTATTTAACTGTTTAATATTTAATTATAGCTAAATCAATGTTTATTACAATTAAATCGAAAATTATAATAATCTTCTTCAGCCTACTGCGACCCTGGTATAAACTAGGGAATATATTGTGCCCCTATGTGTATACTTTCCTCTTTGTGCCTCTTTATGTGGTTTTATGCCAGGACAGAAAACTTTGCTTAGTAAGTTATTACGTAATATTTATCTGCCTCATAGAGCTCTACACCCAATATAGTTTATATGTTTTATAAGAATGGTGGAGACCAAGGCCAAATTTATTTGGGGCACCAGTTCTGGTATGAGTATTGCAGTATGGGTTCCTAAAGAACAAGGTAACCCGAGGCGTACAGTACACTACTGTCACTGACACTTTCGGCACGGTTACTTTGGGAGTACCCGATCCATTTGAAGCCTTGAGCACTGCCAGCTTTCTCTAAAAGCTTCAATACCACCGAGATTGGTTTTTGGCCACAGATGGTATTTCCTGTGTCTTCGATGTACTTATCCCATTGAGCAGAGTTCCCCGTGGATGCTATAGCCATTCCTGCTTTATCGAGCGCTTCGATTGACTTGTAAATAGGCGTCGGCGTAGGGCTGGACCGACTCAAGCTCTTCAACAGCGAAAGCGAGTCCTCGGAAGACAAATACTTGGTGTATCCAAACCGGGAACCCCAATGGCAAAAGTCGGAGCTAATTACAAAATGATTCTCATCATTCTTGACGTAGGGAAGAAGGGCCTCAACCACCAAGTCGCCAAGTTTGGCATCCATACCACTAATCATAATTGGAATTATTTTGGGAACCCCCTGGGGTAAGTCGCGGCTTGCATAGTAGATGAACGGAGCATGCATCTCGAACGAATGCTCGTCCTCGTCCACCTCCTCGCTCATGTACTTGAATCCCTTACCCTTCACCAACTGAGCCAGCACTTCGGTATCTACAGGTAAATTGCCCAATGGGGTCGCGTAGTGCCCAAACCTCGACACCATCACCAGATTCCGAAAATACACATGGTGTGAAGGTCCAATCACAAATACCCGCTTGACTTTGGTGGTATCCCACACATTAAACGTCTCTGCTAACCGCTGCCCCGAATACAGGTACCCAGCGTGGGGGCCCACAAGCACCCGGGCGCCAGAAATCTCCGCCGTTGTGTTTTCGCCACTGAGTGACAGGCTTTGCTGTTTGGCCTTATCAAATAATAGTTTAAGCTGGGTTTCTAGGGTAGAACCATCACCCGAGTACCAGCTGCCAGCGTGGGTGGCGGGACGAACACTCATAGCGACCAAACGAGAGAATCCAATTGCGCCGCGGATTTTGATACGTAGAAGCTCACGGTTGCCACCTGTTCAATTGCCACAGCTCAAAGGTGACAGTTGGCAGCCAAAGGGGTTAGGGGGGGTTTATATAGGGAATGGTCACGTGCGCGATTGGCGCTATAGTCACGTGACTTCAATCACGTTTACATGTGGTGTTTGTGTCACGTGCAACTTGCATTGCTATAAACTTAAATAAGGGTACAATCAATCATAAACCATAAGCGAAGGCCATACGTAGGTGTTCTTGACGTCGATACTGCCCGCTGGGCCGCAGGCAGGGACCGCGGGAGGGGCTTGTAGGGGTGTCACAAGCACGTTTATTTCTTGGTGATTTCTAAGGACCAGTCGTTGAAGAACAATTCTTCACCGTTGGCGAAATAGGTGGAAGTGGCTGGGTAAGTACCTCTGAAGAAGAACCCACCAGGAGTTTCATCTTCGGGGAAGGTCTTACTCAAGAGCTCGTCGGAAGGTTCGTAGCTTCCAAGTTCGACTTCTCTACTCTTGACAGGAATACCACCCTTCTTGACGACTTGCTTGTACTTGACGTCCTTCAATGCCTTGTTTGGAACCTTGAAGTAGATGGTCACGGTGTATTTGGAGTTTTCAGGAATCTTGAATTCCACCTTATCAGCACCAAGCACTTCGACAACACGGGTTTCACCGTTGACGCTAACCTCGAACTTGTGGATCACGAAATCTGGATGGGTAGCAAGAGGCATATCGAGTTCAGTATTATATTTTTGTAATACAACAATTGGCCACAATTGCTGGGGTATGTTCAGGGTTTATATAGTTTCGGGTGCAAAAATTACCGTTTTATCCTCGGGCTGAGCACTAAAGTGGGGATCGGTTTGTGTCAAAGTCTCGCTTCTGTCCCCCTCTAAAAAAAAAAAAGAACACCCTATCAATATAGTATGGGGCAGGGCAATCCTAAGGGTCACCAACCACCGAAAAATGTAAAAGGTGTGGCTACTCCAAAATTACATTTGCGGTATATTTGTCCCGTGAAAAACGCCCTCTCCAAATTTTGGCCCCGTCATTTAATAGCAAGTATCACCATTCCCACTAGCATTTGTCAGTGACGGGTGTATTGTTCTTTGTCTGCACTACCACCAAACGGGTCCCCCCCTCCCCCAGAAAATCGCGTTTCGGTAACTTACTATGTGTAGGCGTTTTCGGCAACCCACTCGGTTCCTTCGGCCCACGGCTCCACAATTCCAGAGATGGCATGACGGTATCACGACCCCCGGCGGGCAAACGTCTTCAATTGCACCACCTCGTCGTCCAAGAGCATGGCGAGCTGACCCATGCTGACTAGCGAGGTTTCAAATCCAAAGTCAAATATGGTGTCACAAATGGGTTCGCCGGTAGGGGTCCGAAGCAGAGCTAAAAAAGGAAGGCCAAGAGTCACATTCACGTCTAACCGTTCTGCGGGGTGCCATCTTAAAAGAGCAATAATTAGATTCAAACCGTCTTCTGACGCAAACGGGAACAATAGTTTCCAGTCGAAGGGTTTGGCGTGGCACAATAACCCTGATTTTCCCTTCCAGCCAGTGGCCATTTCACGGGGAGGAGGCCCCAAGATTTTAGCGATTTCTTGGACTTGGTGGACCTGATTGTTACCCAGGAAAAGCGGTTTTCGTCTGTACAACTCGGCCACTATACACCCCACAGCCCACATATCAACCGATTTGTCATAGGTGTGACTACTAAACAATAGTTCTGGTGCCCGGTACCATCTGGTGGCCACGTAATTCGTAATTGCCGACGAGCAAGAAGTCCAGTACCGGGAGCTTATCCCCCTCGCTAGACCAAAATCACAGATCTTCAACGTTCCCTGCGTTGTGACTAAAATATTTCCCGGCTTGAGATCTCGATGAATAACGTCTGCCGAATGGATGTATTTCAATCCACATAAGATTTGGTAGGTGAAGTTTTGGATGTGGAACTCGGAAAACTGGCTGGACGAATAGATCACTTTGGCCATATCACAATCCACGTATTCTTGGACACAATAGAGGCCCTCGTACGGCTGGGCGTATACGATGTCGGCGTCAATCACATTAGCAATCTGGTGTTAGTAGCTTTTAACTCAAAAATGAACCCCACAAGCGGCATTGTCTCTCTGTAGTATGGCTTTCGGGGCGCTTGTGGATACCCGCCATCCATCCCCACAGTAGTGTTTTGTCTCTTGGCTGATTATTGGTGGTCTCCAGCCGCTTGTCTCCGGGTATAGTTACTTACGTTGCGGTGCCCCTTGAAATGCCTCATTAGCTTCAATTCTCGGACGGCCCGTTTCATCAACATCTCTCTCTTGAAGATACCGCCTATCTTCTTGATGGCCACTTGTGGGTGGTCGCCGGTGTTTGCTTTGGTGTCGATCGCCAAACAAACAACTCCGTACGAGCCCTTCCCAAGGACCTGACTGATGGTGTACCTTGAGCTCACGCAGAAATTGGCTCCGCCCTCGTTGTAGATAGTTGTGCTGTTGGTCATTCTGGGACTGGGACTAGTGCCTGGTGCCTGGCAACACTAAATGGTAGTAACGGTTGTGATTAGGTTTGTACTTTTCGCAGCCTTTTTTGTATGGAACCACCACAAACAGTTTTTGCACCCAAACCTGGGCTATGACTATGGCTAGGGGGAAATACAGGTTACTTATAGCTTCGGCCTCCTTTCCTGATATCACTGATTCTACTGGCCCATCTCTAAGAACACTACCATGACCAGTCCCATTTTCGTCAGTGCAGACACGCTCATTCCATCGTCATCTACAAATGAAGAAGAGAACCGAACGATTTGAACTGTATTAGAGGTAATTTCTTGTAATCACTATCAGTAACTTTTAAGTCATGAAGTGCTTCTTTACCACTGTTGTCATTGCGGTTTTGACTTTTGGCAACTCCCTGGTGTGTACTATTGAAATACGACCAGACTGGTCTTCTCATCTTTACTGGATGATACTGGTATCAAAACCCAGTGTTTTCTCAAGACTTCTTTGCACAAAGACCAATACTTGGGGTATCTACTCATGATCTGTAGTCTTTCTTATTCTTGTGTCACTATCGCAGTCTCTGTTGTAAAATCTGGCCTCTTCAACGTGCAATACGGACTGCTTCAACATTTCGGTCCACTTTCCTGTTCATATTCCAATATTTATTTTTAAACTTTCTTTGAAACTCAAAAATATCTAAATAAAAATACAACACTGACACCTAATATATTTAATTGCCCATATACTAGTTTCATTTGAAACTTAATACGAATTGGACCTATTTATTCGAATCTTGTTGGTGATATTCATTTTAGAAAGTAGGTCAATATTCCTGGGACATCAATAGCACAAGACTATTTCTTAAAATTATCAAGTGTATAAGCATTGGATATATGTGGTGATTGAAAAGTCAAACACATCAGACAATGTTGTCTATTGTGGAATACTGAAGGTCAGCCCAATGCGTGTTACAAATAGAAAGCATTACAAGATTTAATCTATTTGTAAATTTAAATATTAAATTTATATTTAAAATTATATTTAAAACTATATTTATTTAAGTTATATAAATATTATAAATTTTATTCCTAGCCAGGTCATATTGATTTTTTACTTTTCGAATTGGCCTAAGTACTCATTTCTTCAGTATGTCACTAATCACCTTTTCTTGAACAATACCATTAGACATATTGAATAATTGTTCGGCTGCCGTTATTTTGTATCAGATTTAATAGTTGAGATCATTTTTTCAGCCGAAGATTGAAATCGTTACCTAGATTGTCTTGTTTGATTATTCATTTATTCATTTATTCATTTATTCTTTTTCATTTAGTCTTTTTCATTTATTCATTTATTCATTTATTCATTTATTCATTTATTCTTATTCATTCATTTATTCTTTTTCATTTATTCTTTTTCATTTATTCATTTATTCATTTATTCTTATTCATTCATTTATTCTTTTTCATTCATTTATTCTTAGTCATTCATTTATTCTTATTCAGGGGCTCCCACACAGAACTCCCAAAGTGTTCGTGGGCAACCTAGGGGCTTTGTATTGTAGCCTGTCCAGGTGCTTTGTTTTCTCGCTATTTCATCTATATCTTTTCCATGACTAACCCATATCCAAAGCATTTGTGAGAAGCTGCAAAATCTCAGTCACTGTAATCAGCATCAAAAAGTAGGAACATTTCACCAATCAAATCTGACTAAAACCTCAACATAAACACTATCTAGATATTCCCATCATCCCAACCATCTTTGGACCAGCTCTCATCACAAAGTATTGCTTTAAGGTACTTGGCACTTACTCTAATAATTTGTTCTAATAATTTTTTCTGGAGTATTTGTTCTGAAGTGTTTGTTCTGATGTATTTGCACCACATTAAATTGTCCATGTAGAACCATTAAACTTGTGATTTTTCGACATTATTTTCTATTGATCATAGTAACTACAATATCTAGAATCCAAAGCACATCTTCTCCAGTTCTCACCACTACAATCCCGCCTCCCCTAACAACTACACTAGTCTAGGTTATAACTAGGTACTAGTATTGCGCTTACATAATATCTTACCAACAACTTGAAAAATTTTTCAATCTATATGATTCATATACATGTTCATATCTCATCACCACCACTAATATCAGTCAAAACAAGATGAGTTCCTCCAATAGTAGATTCTACGAAAACAAGTATCCCGAGGTGGACGAGGTCGTCATGGTCAACGTCCAAGAAATCGCCGAAATGGGGGCCTACGTCAAGTTATTGGAGTACGATAATATCGAAGGGATGGTGTTATTATCGGAATTGTCAAGAAGACGGATCAGATCGATCCAGAAATTGATCCGGGTCGGCAAGAACGAGGTTGCCGTGGTGTTGAGAGTCGACAAGGAAAAGGGATACATTGATTTGTCCAAGAGAAGAGTGTCAGCAGAAGACATTGTCAAGTGTGATGAAAGATATAATAAGTCCAAGGCGGTCCATTCGATCTTGAGACATTGTGCCGAGAAGTTTTCCGTCTCGTTGGAGACGTTATACCAGACGATTGGCTGGCCGTTGAGCAGAAAGTATGGCCATGCTTATGATGCGTTCAAATTGTCGATCACCGATGGGTCGATTTTCGACGAAATCGAGGCGCCATCGCAAGATGTGTTGGACGAATTGAAATTGTACATTTCCAGAAGATTGACTCCTCAAGCCATCAAGATAAGAGCCGATGTGGAGGTTTCATGCTTCAGCTATGAAGGGATCGATGCCATCAAATCGGCATTGAAATCAGCTGAAGATCTTTCGACAGAACAAATGAATGTCAAGGTCAAATTGGTGGCTGCTCCTTTATATGTTGTTTCCACCCAAGCATTAGATAAAGTCCAAGGTATCGAATTGTTGAACAAGGCCATCGAAAAAATATCTGAAACCATCTCTGCCAAAGGTGGTCAATGTAAGGTCACCATGGAGCCCAAGGCCGTCACTGCCAGTGAAGATGCCGAGTTACAGGCTTTATTGGAAAGAAAGGAGGCCGAGGACAAGGAGTCTTCCGATGAAGAAGACGAAGATTAACCAATTTTTCATCGCATTATTGTGGCTGTTGGTGGTTCTAAATCCTCTATTATCTCTCTAATAGATGTTACCATCCAGCATCCTATCCAAATATCCCGAGCCATGTGGTGAGCAACTCATGTATAATTTTCCAGCAAACGGGGTGGATATGAAGAGAAGAAAAAAACAACCCATCAGCTTCCTTAATCTTGGCCCGACTACTGCTGAAGCAATAGTTGTATTGGGATCTCTCCAGCCACCGTGGAGCTCTATTGGCTCTGTTGTTGCAAACTGTTGGCTCTAGCAGAGTCATCTGTAAATTCGTTAATAAGTACATAAATATACGTTACATAGAAAAAGAGTAGCCTGCCAAAATAATTCGTTTTTTCTTGTGTTCTTGTCTATTTTCATCTATTTCTCCTGGATTAAATATTGTACAGTTGTTTTTGGTAGTTTTGGTAGTTTTGGTAGTTTTCTACCGTTTAAGTTTGACTATTTTGGTTCTTATGGGTCTTTGGGGTCTTTGGGGTCTTTTGGGTCTTTTGCTAACCAAGCACTGGTCAATTTTTGCCTTTTTCCGGCTATATTACATCAATATGTTCTTCGAACTGGTAAGCCAATTGACTCAATGTCTTTTGGGCTTTTTGGCTTATTAAAATGGAGCCGATTTCTTCAAGATCAACTGCTTCTTATTGGCCCTCTCCACAATATATCCCGGCAAATATGGGATCAATTCCGGGGGAACTCGCAACTCTGACACGCTGTCGGGAATGAGCACTTGGTCGATGTTGGTCAACTCCGGGTTCCCGCTCAAATCCAAAGTCTTTAAATTGTTCCCCAAGCGGACATTTCTAAGGGTCTTCAATTCATTATATGCTAAACTCAACGACACCAAGGAAAATGGAAATTCCAACGACTCAATCGATTTGATGCTGTGGTATCCCAACTTCAACACCTTCAAGTTAGGAGGGAAAACCACATCCTTAAGAGATGTGATATGCTTTTCGTGCTCGTCGTAATCGGGATCCATTTCTATGTCCAATACCTCCAAAGACGACGGAAATACCACATTTTTCAACGTGGTAATGAGATTATCTCCAAGGTACAACTCCTTGAGTGACGTGGGGAACTGTACCTTGTTAAGAGTTTTGATATTATTGTTGTTGAGGTACAATACCTCGATCGAGTTGGGAAGCTTCAATGGGTTAATGCTATTGACCCCATTATCACAAAGTATTACCTTGCTCAATGTAGCTGGAAGCTTTAATCCTCGGGTATTTGTCATTGAAGCTTGTAAATTAAGCACCATTAACAGATCGGGAAATTTCACTCCCGTCATCGATTCGTTGGGGATATTGGAAATATCCAAGTATTTTATATTGTCAGGAAACTTAACTCCTTTTATTGATTCGATGGGATTGAAGCCAAGATTCAACGATATCAAGTGTCTAGGAAAATCCACTCCCCGTAAGCTTTCTATTCTATTTTGCGAAATATCCAAATGCTCGAGCCGAGGGGGAAACTCCACTTGATTAAGGAAGTAGATTTTGTTATCGGCCAATTCAAGACGCTCTAAACTGGATGAAAAACTAAGATTATCGATACTTTGGATGGCTCCCTGTGATGCAAGGAGAGTCTTGAGCTTCGAAGGCATTTTGAATCCTGTCAAAGTCTCGAGAGCGTAACCTCCTCCAATATTAAGCACCTCCAACGTTTCAGGGAATTTTACTCCAGGTAAAAACCTAATACTACTTTCTCCGTAGTCTAGAATCCGTAGGTTTTTCCAGTTTTCGATGTCCTGTTGGATTTCCTGTCCTAATTTGGTCAATTCGTTGCGCTCGGTGATATAGACGGTGTCCATGTCGTACTTATTGATAATTGAACAATGCACTATCTTGTCAGAGACATGTTTATGAAGGGTGTCCAAAAATTGCTGATATTTAGCCTTTTCGTCATCAGTATAGTCCAGTTTCCACTTTTTGTCGGGGGCAAAATGGATGTGATAATTAATTTCTTTAAAATTGTCTTTGAACACTTGAGGATATGTTTGTATAAAACTGGAATATTTCGACAAGTTATTGGAAAACTCGTCATTATATTCGATGCAAATATTGAGGAAATCATACAAGACGGTAGAAGTGGCCAATTGGTCGATCTCGGCAAGCTCAATCACCGAGACGATTTCATTGGGGTTATTGCGGAGCTCGCTTAACTGCATTATCATATGGTAGTACCGGGGCTTATCGTATAGTATCACAAGCCGTTTTTGGGGAGACATAGGTTTGGGAGTAACTGCTGTTGGGGCTGGAACCTGTACCGGAGCTCCGTTGGTATAATTGCTTACACTGGTTCCGTTGATAAGTGCTGGTGATTTATAGGGAATTAAATTGAATGGGGCTGCCGCAGGAGCCGATTGGACTGTTGGTGAGGAAGTCGGTACCATGGGGCCAGAAATTGGCAGGCTTTCCCCTGGATTTATTGTAGTTGACGCCGCTACTGTAGCCAGTATGGCCTCATTTGGTGCTGGGGCTACTGGGACCTCTGGGACCACTGGGACCTCTGGGGCCAGATTTTGGAGTGGTGAGTTGGAAATTTGGGCTGCTGGCTCTGGAAGAGGCGCTGTAGCATTTTGAGGCTCGATCGTCGTGCTGGTTTGCGGTATTGGTGTCTGTATGGGTGGTTGTGATGGATTAGGGGGGTTATTTGGGGCCATAGAAGCACTGGCGCTCAAACTAACGACCTCAGTTTCGGGATTACCGTCTATTTCGCCGGTCTCCACCTTGATTTTCTTTCTATTAGGCTCCGAAGCTTCGTTATCTATGTCCATGGCGGTAGAAGGGATCGATTCGTCGATTGTGTGTGGCGGGATCAGCACCCCGGGACCGGGTGAAAGATCTGCCGTTTCCGGTTGGCTTCCTGGTATGGTGGTGGCTGGTGGTGGCAGCACTGGGTCTTGTGGTGGGGAAATTGGTTGTTTAGACGCTTCGGTTGTGGAATGAGATTGGGGTGATTTGAGCTCATCGCGGTCTAGAATCGGCACCGCTGGCGCGTCTGCTTCCGTTGAACCGGGAAAACCATTCTCGGGTGGTGCCTCTATCAGTATCTCGGCTTTTGGGGTGTCCTCTTGTGGTTCAGACATGGTATACTGGCATTAGATGGCCCTGTTGTCTTGAGATGTATGTTTTGAGTGCGATGGTGGGTCACGTGATCGGGCCCTACTATGTTTCTTGTCTTGGACGTAGCTAATGTTCAAGCTGGCTATAGAGGTGTAAAAGGGAGCTGTAGTGCTTTGTGATATGTAAGTTGTTGTTGTAACATTTTTTTTTTTGATCAAAATATCTGTTTTGTGTCTTTCTAGCCCAATTTATCTTATTTTTGCAGCTTAATAAGCTAATAATTAAGATAATGTTGAAGAATTATAGGTGAAGGAGCCTGGTGGGCTTAATATTGTTAATATTGGAATATTTAATAATAGAATTCAGGTTCAACAATCTTACGTACTTACTGCTTAATTGTATTTTTATGTTTTTATAGCAGAAGCTAAACATAGCACTCCTTAGTTACACCAGGTAAATTCAGGAGAAGACAATACAGATCAAAAATAATGAATTAAGCGTTTCCCTCTTATTAAAATACATCAATCTGAATAGCAAATCATAGTTTCTAGAATTTCCAATTTTTATTCTACTTTTACTGGCCTATTGTTCAAAACGCTACATCTGTCAATCATAATCTATTTTTGAAGGTTGGCCAAGGAACTACTGCTGTCACGATAGACCCAATCTGTGGGTATCCAACTTCTTTGATCCCTTCTATCATTGTAGAAACATCCACTGCTGTCTATTGAAGTTTTGTGTTGTAGTCTTTGCAAATGGGTGCAAAAAAACTCCCCAGCCACTACTTGCGAACATAACATAGAGAATACGTGCTTGGATATACAGTAGTTTCAGGGATTTGGTAAATTACCATGCATTAATTGTATTTCGATTCTATTTTCACGCCATTAGGTCGTTGGAGCCTATAATTTTGAGTAGAATAAAGTATCTTTGGGATATATTGTGATGCCCTGTTGTATTAGTGGCCAAATAATTCTATAATGAGTCCTGATGCCAGTCACTAACAATATTAGTATTAAAAATGGAATTTTTTAGTTTGAAACCGATCAGCCATCTGTTGAAGCTATCAGCTCGGTGCAAGTTCTAGGATAAGCATCAAACTTTTGCAGGCTTGAACACACTTCTTATACTCAAGCCCAATGGAGCCTTCAAGTCTGTGTAGTCGATCTTGTCCTTGTCTATTTCTCCATGGACAGTATTTCTGGCCGCTAGGAAGCCTCTCAAGAATAGCAAGCTCAAGGCACACACAAAGAAAGAAACGCCCGCAAACACAGAGCAGTAGCGGTATTGGGTAGGATTGACTTCACCACCGACACCGGTGGTCAATTTAACACCAATGACAGGGGAGAAAAGCCCCGAGATCCCCAAAAGCACCCATGCCATGGAAAAAGCCACATTCATTTTGGAGATCCCAAAAGTTTGTGCCAAGATGGGGGAAATGGAGCCATAGATGGAGCCCATGGTGGCACCCTCGATCAAAGCAAACACGATTAAAGTGGCGTAATTACGAGCAGGGATCCACATGGCAAGGCAGAAAATGGCCGAGATAGTATAAGCAACAGTAACGACGGACAAGGCACCGAATTTATCGGCAAAGTAACCATACATAGGTCTGCCGATGGTGGAGCCCAATTGAACCATTGCGGACACCACGGAACCCTGGTAGTCGGAGTAACCTAGCGAGGTAGCAAAGGAAGCTAGGGTATACAACACAATGACGTAGCCAAACATACAAGTAATCACATACAACGACAAGAGCCAGAAGGCCGGGCTCTTGAGCACGGGGAAATCGAAAGCAGTGAACTTGATGATGGAGCGAGTTGGTGGGGTCCGTATAAGGAACACGGCGATCCACACCAAGCCAAAGCCAATGATACTCTGGACCCTCAAAGCCCAAAACACCGACTTGGCCTGAAGCACCCGTTGCATTCCCAAGTTGAAGCAAATCCCCCCGACTCCCGAGCCTGCGGTGGCCAAACTACTTGCAAACAACCGTTTCTTCTTGAAGTACAGTGGAATGATGGTAAGGTTGGGAATACTGATGAAGGCCAAGCCAAACGACTGCATGAGGCCCTGGGTCAAGTACAACTGCCACAACTTGGTGGTCCAGCTGGCCAACATAAGGCTGGCAAATTGGAGGCAATTGCCGATGATGATGGTGGTCTTAGTGCCGGTAAGTCCATAGATATAGTTGATGGCGGGCGAAAACGCCAACCCCACACCAAAGGCCATACCTCCAATGTAACTATAGTCGATCTTGGTGGCGCCTTCAAACGTATCGTGCCCCAAGTAGTAGGCAAAGTAGATGGCAAACCCTGAGTTCATCCCCCAGGTGCTGAAGTTCAACAAAAAGCAGCAGAAGCAAATCACCCACGCGTACCCCCCATCAATGTTGGGGTCTTCTGGTTCGTCTTCCGCGGTCGAGTTGTTGATGTTTTCCGACTCTTTTTCCTGGGATTCGGTGGGCGTCATTGGTTTATCTGGTGAGGATGTTGGTGATGACCGATTTTGGTGATGATGTTGGTGATGGTTCTGACTAGGAAGTGTCACCAGGGACGTCTGCAGTACGGATCGAGGGATCAGCGTGGTGCTGGTATCACTTGCGGCTCCCATGGTTGCAGGTCGTGGCTACAGGTCGGCTGGGATGTCGAAAATGGTGTCTATATAAATAATATATATGGTATATATATAGTATATATTTATTGTATATTGTAGTGGTGATGATGACAAATACCGGTACATGGATACTGTTCGGTTAGGGTTCGATCCGATGCGTATTTCCGCGGAAAAAAGCTACATTATTATATGGGGGAAGCGGGGGCCAACAGTTTATAGGTATAGCTATGATGAGTCAATTACTCCACAGTTGACCGTAACTGGTAAGGGCGATCGGAACAGTCATCGGGGGGAGCGAGCCGGTCCCGAAGATCGGTCTGGCTTCCGCAGGCGATCAGGTGATCTGTTGCTGGTTATTGTTGGCAGGCTGACTAGGTAGCTGGAGGACTCAATTGTATTCGTAGTCTGGGGCCAGAGTCATAGGGCACGGCTAGATGCGGCACCGGTGTCGGGATGCGGCGGTGGGTAATTTTTTACGCTATAGTTACGACCTGCCCGGAACTCTGCTCTGACATCTCCGGTCCGCGGTTCTGTCCGATGGCCATACTCCTGCCAGAGTTGTAACCGCAACTGACCTCCCAGTCTATAGTGGGCCTGGTACCGCTACAGGGACATTCATATTCGTCTTCGCTACCAAAAATGCTCCCCAACCGTGCTGCGATTGGTCCGCGATGGCCGATACAATTCTATGTGAAATTCTCATCTTCTTTCTCAATGTAGGCCGGCCCCGCCAACACCCTTATATAGCCTAACAAGTCTAACAATTCCAGCTGCTCCACCTTCACTGTAGACAATTTTAATTTTAATGTGGTGGCTTAGAACAGGCCCTAATAATATTCTTTATGTTAAAGGGTTCATTAGAGTTGCAAAATTCGACTACAAATTGGTTCGACCAATTGGGCTTATTAGTGAAGTATCATGATATACATGGAACTGTAGATTTCGGCACTCTTCGCCAAGTAACTGTCCAACAAAATATCCTGTCAGGATTTTCATGCCATCGGTTTAAACCCAAACCAAAACCGGCCCGTCTAATTTTGACACAATTGTGTCTGCTTCAGGCACAATCAATGGATAGTTATGCCCTCATTTCCGAGGGCTCGGAGATCCCCGACGAACTGCTATAAAACTTCAACGGCCGTGAAAAGCCAGGGCCAAGTCGGCTCAAACAGGACTGACATCACTCTGATTGAACCATTGCAGCAATTAGAATAAGCTTGAACAACGCTTTACAAGAAAATCCATAAAAATACCTTGATGTTCGACTGATTTCAGATTCTCAGCCAATAGCGGAATTGTGCACCAATTGAGCCGTTCTTCCGATTTTACAATCTCCACTCTACTAGGTCGGCATTATTATACACCCGAAGACCGAAATCAGATTACGGTGTGGTGGAGAACAGTCCCCAAAATTTTTTTTTTGGCTGATAGCACTTTATCGGTTATCTAATCTCACCGTGGTATTATCTAGTTTGGTACTTTTTGTAATAATAATTATTGGTTGTGAATATTTGTAAATGGCAAAAAAGCGATAAACTGATTAAACCTCCGCATAGCAAATGTAAAAGAATTCGCTGAAAATCTGTGGACCTTTGTAGTTCTCGATATTACCAGTTTGTGTTCTGCAACAATTTTAAATCATAAAACATTAAACAAATTGCTACAACCCAAGATTAATTAATTAATTGAAGTTCAAGAAACACAATATACAAGCGTTATGGGCCTTTCAAGACCTTAAAAGGACCTCAAAACTGCCCCGACTTTACTTTTCCTTTTAAAAACTTCATTTATCGGCTGGAGAAAATAGAGTTAAAAAAATAGGTTTGACACTCAAAATTCCCCCATTAATGGACAAAAAAAAATTGGAACGACTAATCTTTAATCCACTAGACAGACTTGGGACGCTATTTACCTCTAAAGTAAATGCAAAAAAAGAACCTGGCTCGACGATTTTCGGGGCAGGCCGGGAATTGAACCCGGGACCTCCCGCACCCTAAGCGAGAATCATACCACTAGACCACATGCCCAGAAGAAAGGTCGAGACCAGGAGGGGCAAGCCGGGAATTGAACCCGGGACCTCCCGCACCCTAAGCGAGAATCATACCACTAGACCACATGCCCGTAATTGGTGATGGTTGAATGAATTAAGCCGAGGAATGCGATTCCAAAATGACCCACTTAAAGACTTCTACTTGTATAAGGTGCCCAATTACAGATTCTATGTCTTAATGGATCCTCTTGTGTGCACTCAATGTGGCTTAAATTCACATTGGTAATTTTTATGCCCCATTTTTTTGGTATTTTTGGGGCCCTTATACGTATATTAGAATGGCCATCGTCCCTGCAAAAATCTAACTGAGCCATGAGTAAACCAGTGGTGACAATCGTCGACTTGTTGATGATTATTCTACCATCTGGAAAATCGAGTCAGCTTTAAAATGATTTTTGTTTTTTCTTTGGGGGGTTGTGCTTTCAAAATGAAAAATGAAAAATTTTAATTTTTTGGTAAAATACGAAAATATTCAAGTGGTTAACAATTGAGATTACGAAACTAATGTCAATCACCACATAAGTTGTAACAACGTGAGAGGAAGAACTATTCTGAAACCAATTTGGATGAATAAATTGACTGGTGTTGAACAAGCTCGAAGATTATGCCATTTAGTACTTGTATCAATGGAACTAGTCAAGCTCAATCGTTCTCCTTCACGAATGCGTAGAAAATAGAACAGGCAACTAGAAGATATACTAAGTTCAATACGAATTGAGACTTTTCTAGACAAGTTGTAGGTCACAAATCTCATTCCAGAAAAATGACATCTAGATGGATATCAAACTACCAAGTAATTATAAAGGCTTACGCAGTACCCGTTTATTCTCGATTAACTTCCACTTCACATTATTCCATATATTCAAGCATTTCATTATTTTTTTTTATTCTAATCAAGTTACTTCTACACTTTGCATATCCAAAAGAGGGTAAAGGCTACAGAATAATCATTTAACAGGGTAAATTTAGAATACCCAACACAGGCATTTTTAAGTACATTCACAATTCGCAAGATTTTCACGTTTTCGAGTATAGCCCAGTAATTTCATACTCTATAGCCCTGACCAAGTGAAGTAGAAGTCCACCATATAATTATGGATATGGTTTAAATTAATTACACACAACTTAATAGCGATTGCATTTTTACTACATTCACCCGTCTCAAGCATTTCACGTTTTTAGTTATAACTTTTTATACTTTATAGCCCTGACCAAGTGACATTGAAGACCACCAAAAGAGGTTTATCGTCTAGCCAAAAACTGCTAAATTTTGCCAAATGTCCCACTGTTGCTCCGAGAAGCTCCCCTTCACTTTCAATCTCTCAATAGTTTGATCTTTTTTTATTCTTTTGCATTCTTTTCATCTTCATCAGTGTCGTTGGTGCATCAATTTTCGCATCCACTACAACCAGGTGAAACTTCTACAAATCTCCGCCAGAACACCATTCACCCCATCATTGGCGATGTTCAAAAGACTAATCCGGGGCTTCCACACCAGTGGACCCCTCATGTCCAAACTCAACGAAGTTCCCATCGGCAACACCCGAAATATCGGGATCATTGCCCATATTGATGCTGGAAAGACCACCACTACCGAGCGAATGCTCTTCTACAGCGGCAAGACCTCCAGAATAGGTAACGTGGATGAAGGTGATACTGTCACCGACTACCTCGCGTCCGAAAGACAGCGTGGGATCACCATCCAGCTGGCTGCTATCACCATTCCCTGGAACAACCACAAGATCAACATCATCGACACTCCAGGACATGCTGATTTTACGTTTGAAGTGACCCGGTCGCTCCGGGTTCTAGACGGGGCCGTCACCATTTTGGATGGAGTAGCAGGGGTCGAGGCCCAGACCGAAAAAGTGTGGAAACAGGCCCAGGCCCTAAGCATCCCCAAGATTGCCTACGTCAATAAAATGGACCGTCCGGGCGCAGGGTTCAGCCGGACGGTCAAGGAGATCATTCAGAAGCTCCAGACTCGGGTGGTGCTCTGTACGCTCCCGTACTTCGAGCCCTCGAGCGATAATGACCCCCAATTTGTAGGAGTGATTGATGTTATCCACAATAATGTGTTGAAATGGGACACTCTGGACCCCACAGGCAAGCAGATCCAAGTGATCGAGGCTGACTCTATCCCTGAAGTCCGTGAGTTGGTCACCAAGAGTAGGGAGTCCATGGTCGAGACCTTGGGCGAGGTTGACGACTCTATTATCGACTCATTTCTCGAGCACAACGAAGACTACATGAAGATCCCGGTCTCTGTTATCAACGCCGCTATCAGAAAGGCCACTATTTCTAATTATTTGACCCCGGTCTACTGTGGGTCTTCGTTTAAAAATGTCGGGGTCCAGCCATTAATGGATGCTGTTATCAATTATTTACCGTCTCCTTTACAAATGGCAATCCCTGAGATCCATTCGTCGTCCTCCAGGCTCACAAAGGGCAAAAAGAAGTCCGGCAGCGCCTCCAGTGAAGTTGTGGATGTTTCTTCGTCGATGGATCCACATACAGGCTTGATAATCAATAGCAAGCCCAATCTTACGGTGGCTCTTGCGTTCAAAGTGATGACCCATGCCACCAAGGGTGTAATGACGTTCTTCCGGGTATACAGCGGAAGGTTGAACTCCAACACCATGGTCATCAACACCAGAACAGGCAAGAAGCTTTTGGTAAAGAAATTATTGTTAATGCACGGAGACCAGCCCGAAGAAGTCAAGCACATTGGTTCGGGAAATATTGGGGTGGTCACCGGCCATGAAGACGATATCATTACCGGTGATACTCTTGTGTCGCAGGGACCTACCAATAAGGGCTTTAATGACTTGGAATCTAACCTCAAATTACTTCCCATCGAAATCCCTCCACCATTATTCAATTCCGGAATCGAGCCTTTGACCGCAGGAGACGAAAAGCACATGAACGAGTGTATTCGGGTGTTGATAAGAGAAGACCCATCTTTGAAAGTCTCGGTCGATGAAGATTTGGGCCAGACCGTTCTCAGTGGAATGGGTGAATTGCATTTGGATATCATTAAGGAGAGATTGGTCAACGACATGAAGGCCAAGGTCACACTCAGAGACGTGGTTGTATCTTACAAAGAGTCACCCACTAGGACATCTAAACCAACGAAAATAGTAGAAGGCAATATCTCTGTGCAATTAGAAATGTCTCCTTTGGAAGGCAATGCTTCCGAAACTACTTTTGCCAGTGAAGAAGGAGCCATTGTGTTTGAACAAGAAAATAATATTGTTATTTTTGCACCCGAATCCACCCCTAAGCATATCCAGGATGCTTGGAATGATAGAAGATGGAAGTCGGAGCAGTCACTCCAAGAACTCCAGGAATTATTGATCCAAGGATGTCTCACCGGCTTGCAGATTGGAGGACCCACTTTTGGTCTTGCCTTACATTCTACGGTGATTAGAATCACTAACTGGGATTATCCCGTGGAGGAGCCAGGCCACAATTCGACAGAATTATTGGGGATCGGAAGAAAGGGCGTTTTGGAGTATATTGACCAAAACAAGGACTCTTTTGGGGTGTTGGAGCCATTTATGGAAACCAGGGTGTATGTCAACTCCGATACTTTGGGAGAAGTTTCGCATGACTTGACCCATCGGTGTCAGGCAATAATCACGTCGATCGAAGATGAAACCACCCAGAACCTCGATGCTTTGGCCTGGGCCAACGACGAGGCCGAAAGAGTGTTTGTTCCACCAGACTATACGCTTAAGTCGGGAGACTCCTCACTTGATTTGAGAAATAAAAAAATAATCATAGCCGAGACTCCCTTGAGAGAAATGATTGGATACTTATCTAGATTGAGATCTATCACCCAGGGAAGAGGGACCTTTGATATGACCTATATTGGGATGAGGAGGGCTATCAGCTCGCGGTTGGATGCTATATCATCAGAAATGAATATAATGTAGAGAACAGCTCAAGAAAAGAAAACAAAAACAAAAACAAAAACAGAAACCGAACTAAAAACCACCACAGAAACACTACCCGATCCCCCGATCTCCAAAAGCCGCCCAATTCCCAATTCTGGGGGCACTGTATAAAGACTATATCGATGTATATATCCCAAAACTTACATATTTTGCAGCCATTCGTGGAACCAAAACCGCAGCCCCAAATCGCATGCCTTATCCATAGCACCAAATAACACCATCTACCTCTCCTCTACAACTTACCCCGTCCCACTAGCTGAGAGTTACACTCAGTAAACCTGCCATTAGGCGAACTACAGGCATGGCTCGCATCCATCTTTATCACCACCATTTTCGCCAGCTGCTCGAGACCGTAAAAATTTCAGGCCATCCAGAGCCTTCGTCTTAACCAAAGCAACGTCCCAGCCCAGCCCGAGCCCAGTCCCAGCACAGGCCCATGTTTAAGCTGCTCTTGCAGTATAAGACACTAATATATTGGCATCACCATGACACGTGACTTCGCACGTGAATACACGCCTACTTCAACTCCCCGAAAACACTACAACCACCACCAACATGAACAGTTTCGTCGAACCCAGGGCTCCAGTGGAGCTAGACCGCGAGCGCGTCACATGTCTTCTTCTCATCAACACGCAGCTCATGAAGAAAGCCATCAATATCTACCACAATGTGTTGAGCAACCAGCAGGCGCTCCAGCAGTTACCTCCACAAGCCAAACAAACGATGGTGGAATCGTACCAGCAATGTACCAAGCGGATTCACTGCAACTTGACGGTGTTGAGTTTCATCCATGAAAAGTACCACACCGACGCTGCTGCCCAGCAAGCGTCTCTGAACAAAAATACCTTCCCTATAATGATGACGGCACCTCATGACATGCCCGAATTGAACCAACTCTATACCAAGCTCCAGGAATTGTACCCCGATGCGTTCCAGTACTTGAAGATGAAGATTAGCCAGATGCGGAAGCAGCAGCAGGCCTCGGGACCACTACCACAGCAACCACCACCACCACAACAGCAACAACAACAACAACAACAGCAACAGCAACAACAACAACAACAGCAACAGCAACAACAGCCACCACGGCCACCACAGCAACATGCCCCTCAGAGACAGATGATGCGAGACAATTCGCCCTTGATCAATGCTCCAGGCTCCCAGATGGGAGGACCCATGGGCAAGGAGTTTGATTTTCTCCAGGGGAACGGTAACGGGATGAATCAGGGGTTCAATATGCCAATGCAGAAGCCACCTGGTCTGGCAATATCGCCCCAGCAGATCATGGACCAGGGTATGGATGGGGGCGACGGAATGATGGATTTTTTCAACGTTTAGCTCAGTCTACAAATCATATAGTGCCCACAAACACTCGCCATCATCGCCGTTCCACGATGATCCAAGCCCAGCCCCAGCCTAGCTAGTGTCGCTGATTCCACAGGTGATTTGGATATGGAATGTCCACAAAAATATTCAGTCGACCACCAGAACCGACCATTCCCACGGTTCCAAACACCCAGCTGGATTCCTGGCCACAACCATGATACCCTCTAGCCCCCATGGCTGTCTTTGTAATACTATCTGTACTATAAATAGTTCTAGCGACATATTGATACACTAAAACAGGTCCAACGTAAGTAAATTAATTAACTAATCATTCCATAATCTACTCAGTTACCAAGAACAATATTTATTCCATTTTCTGCTTGTTTAAACGTCCATTATTTTGGTAGATTAGAGAGACACCGCTTATACCATGAAGATTAATGATACCCATTAAATGGCCTATACCGAATTAAAACTCCAATCACGAAATAAAGATTGCCATTAATCTCCTGTAATAAGGAAGTAGAAAAAACACATTCAGTCGTCGTAATTAGAATCACCATACAATATATAGTGACATCCAGATATTCAAGTGCCGTGTTCCACAGATTAGAAAATAGAGAACCAAAGGATGAGGCTGGCTAAAACTGAAGAAGAAATTATATATACTTGAACGATTCAGTTAGTGATTATAATAAACCCTTTTGGTTGGAATTAACCCCAGAGAAACAGAGCCATAAACCTTGTTACCGAGGATTATCACTAGTTAGAGCCTACTATACCACTAGAGACAGAATTCTTTGGTACAGATTATCAAGATGAAATACTATTATTTGTTAATAGATCTAATATACATTTTTATACAAGCAAGAGTTAAGGTCCACCGGACTCTATTGGTTAGGTTCAATCCATCATATCCTGGAACTCCAGGTTGATAATATCACTGTACCCTCCTCCAAGGCCCATCAACCCATTTTGGGCATTCTGTGTCTGACTTGGATGTTGGTTGGGTGCATTCACATGGAAATTCATGCCCCAAAGATCATTTTCCGATTTCTTGTGATTGGACCTGTCCATAGCAGGCTGGTTGGGATTTCCTCCTGGCACATTCAACCACACAGCATCATTAGTAATTTCGTTCCATAATTTCTGCTCTTCATCAAGGTATGTCAATCCTTCAATTCCCGCCAAGTCAGAATTGGTATACACATCTCCATTATTTCCTGACATTGGAATAGACATATTATAGTTAAAAGACTCGTTATTCAAAGCAGAATGGGCAAACCGGTCAGTATCTTGATAATTGGTATTGCGCATTGGTTGCACTGGGTTCATGGTGCGATTCAATTCGTTATCTAACAGGTTCAAATGTTCACTGTTGATATTGGAATTCGAAATCTCATTGACCTCGTTGATGTGGTCAAATTGACTTTTGAACGGCACCACCGAACCTCCAAAATCGTCGTCATGCTTGACGAGAAGCTCGTTCATCACCCCATTGAAATCGAGAACCCTGATGAGTTTCAATAATTGGGCTCTTCTCAAGGCAGCAGGATAATTTCCCAACCGTTTCATTTTAGTGAAAATAGTCAATGCATGGTCTAAGTGCTCTTTGGTGGCCTCATGGACCCCAAAAGAGGCGTTGAAGAGAATCAACGTAGATGCAGAGGTGAAGAGATACTCACGATCCATCCATCCAAAGAGAGCAACCATATTCTCAGGCAAGAGGGCCCAGATGAACTTGATGGTGTTGATGGAAGCCTGGAAAGATGCATTCAACAAAGTAAGCACATTTTTCGAGTATTTGGTCAAGTCTACATATTTAGTAGATGAGTTTTGAACCTGGAGCTCCTTCAACTTCTTGGTCGCAAAATGGAACAATAACGGCCTTACTGCTAGGTTCATACCTTGGAAATATTCTGTCATGAGATTGACAATCAACCGGGTGACCCTGAAATTGTCACTGGACATGTCAACCTTTAAAAATTCGGGTAAGGCGTTTTTCCACGCAAGTAATTTATGAACCAAATCTGATACCACTGGCAAAATATTAAATGTGGGTTGCTTGGTATATAACGAGGATAAAATAATGGCGTTTATCTGAGTAATAGTGACACAATTATTGATGTACTCAGCAGATGGGAAGATGTAATAGCCACGTAAATCGTTTTCATCACGGGGAAAATCACTTAAATCAATGCTAAAATCTATCGGTAGTTCTGTGGATACACTGTCGTCAGCAAAACTCAATGGTAGTCCTGCCTTGGATGAAAGCATCCGCTCGTACATATAAACAGTCCACCATATTCTTCTTCTGTGTTCCAATTCAAACCGGTTTATGTTGTCCTTATCAGCATCAACATGCCAGCCCAATATCAAAGTGGATCTCAAGGCAAGCCCAAAATAAAAGTATGAGGCAATGGTACAGTCAGCCACCTGGAGATAGAATGCATATAAAAGTATTACCTCGATACCACCATCTTTGGACACGTTATCGATAGCTCCCGAAGCAAATAATCCGGTAAATAGCTCAGAAGACTGGTAGAAAAATCCGGAACCCGGCAAAGTGTCCTTTTTCTCCTTTTTCTCCTTCTTATTCTTCGATCTTCCACCGGCATGTGCACTTCTCTGTTTTTGAATATGAGTATCGGACTCTGTGCCCAAGTACATTTCTCCAATAGCAAAGATAAGAAGGATTTTACAGAACCAAATGGTCTCGAGAATGGTGTCGTCATCTGCATCTTTCTTGATGGAATTCTCATCCTTGGCGGGACTTTTGTTGACAGATATATTTCTCTTGAATATTTTTTTATTCTCATGGGTATTTCCCGAGTACAAGTTCATAAGAAACCGCTTTACCAAGCCTTCATTGAAAAAATAGAAGCATCCGTCGTTGTAGTTGATAAAGGTGTCTACCAAGAGCATGGCGTAGGAATATGATGGGAGGGAAAAGTTTATGGAGAGTCCCGGGCGAGTATTTGTCTTTGCAAGGGTGATTTTATAGGCATTTCCCTCTTTTTCCAAGATTTCTGTTTCTCGTTTCACCGACTGTTCTTCAGTGTGGGTGGGATGGGTGGAAGGAGAAGTGGGAGATTGCGAAAGAAGCGTAGGGGTGAGTGAGGGCAACATATTCTGGATCTCCAAGCCGAAAAGCGTCATGGACGACGAGCCCACGTATACTTTCTCGCCGGTTCTAGACTCTATAAGACGGCCGTGTTTGTCTAGAGAAGGCAGGATGACTTCAGGCTCATTTTGGTACGAGGGGCTTTCGGGGAAGCCATTGTCATCAAAGGGAGTATTGGAGATGCTGCCTCCACTATTCAAGCTATTGATGGATTGGGATTGGGCAGGGTAAGTCGAGGTGTTAGGGTTCTGGGAAACCTGGGAAATCTGGGGAATCTGGGGGATCTGGGAGTTATGGGAGCTATGAGGGTTATGGGGTAGAGTGGTCGGAGTGACTCCGGGAGAAAACGCAAAGTTGTGGCGATCTTTCTCCTCCTTAAGCGAGTTCCGAAGAAATGCGTTATCCTTCTTGAGCCTGGCAATATCATCATGTAATTTGGAAAGGTACTTCATGGAAACCACAATCTTCTTATCAGCCTCAACATATTCACACTTTGTCTTGGCCAACTGGCACTTTTTGCACGGGTCACCGCCCGGACACCGGATATGTCTTCCCCGACATCGAATACACGCCAACGACGTTCTTTTGGAGCGTCCTGATATCGAACCATGCTTGGAGTTGGCGGTGGCGCCAGCGTCTTCCATGGGGTCCAAATCGACGGGAATTGGCGTGGAAGTCCCACTCAACAAGGTGCGGGAAATAGCCCTCTCCACGGGGTCGGCGCCCTCGACTTTGACAGCGTTGGAACCGCTCATGGGTGGGAAATGAAGATAAGGATGGGGATGTAGAGATGAGTTGGTGGCGGTGTGCACATAAGCGTAACGGTCAAGGTCAGGTGAGTCCGATCACGGGCTAAAGGTCAGGAACAACAGGAACCAAAGCACCACCAATGCCACCACAGGGTAGCAGAGTCAAATAGGGATGGAGGCGGGGTAATTTGGGGACTACTGGTTTTACTTTTTTAATTTCATTATATATGATTTTGCAATAAGATATGTGGAATAAATGATGGTATAGTGGTTACAAGGAAGATAGTAGAGTTTTCGAAAGAAAGTGTATATTAAGGGTAATGAATACAGAATAATTATATGGTAAAAATACAGAATAAGTTTATTCGAGGTGAAGATGACATGACTTTGTCGAAACTTATTGATTTATAGAAAAACAAATATTCAAGATAGGCATTGTAACCACAGAATTAATTAATTACTAGATAAATCACTATAGATATGGTATAATTTTGTAAATGGGTTTTTTATGTTGATATAAGTACAGATTTATTTAAATTACAAGATAAATCATTTTAGATGTGGCATAATTATGTGAACTCTACAGTTTATAGAGAACGTTTAATACTATTAATAGAATAATCAATATAGGGTTGATCACTTCACTATACACTATAACCATGAATGACTCATAATATTTAGGAATAGTCCACTTTAAGTGTGGTTTTTATTCGAATTATATAATTTAATAGGTCAATGACGTAACAATGAATTTGTACTGAATAACACACATGTCTGGTATGGTTATCAGAACAATACATGTACATTGACCAAGATAAGATTCTCTTGTAGCATCTTCTCTCTTTAGGGTGTATAAATCATTACAAATTATTCAAGTAAATTGAAACAATAACATCAGTTGTATATTTTGGCACATCGAATAATGTAAATGAATTAATTTATGGTAATAACTAAGTGTGACATCTCATTCAATAATTAATTATAAGTAAATTGAAGTGGTATCTTTATACGAAATGCTCTACGAACTATGGTTGAAGACAAACTATAAATTTATATAATTCAAAATTGCAAGATAAATTCAAATCCCTATAAAAATCCCGGTAGATTAGCTGCTTCCAGCAAACGACAAGAGTAGTATCCCATTCTACATAGGGAATTTAAAATAAAATTCTATGTGTGATATCTATAATTGCTAGCTACTACTAAATAACTTCAGCTATACACACCCTTTTGAATTTTCTTTCGAGAGATACCTATATTCCTGCAATCCGTATATTCCCACTGTGCTATCTTTAGATCCTATCCAACTTTTATTCTCCTTACATATTCCCTCTGGAATGGTATCTTATTAGTCTATCGAATTTAAATAATGTGAATACTTGAACGATCAATCGCCTGAAATTGGAAACCAGATCTTTCCTTGCCCTTCCTGCCTTAACCATGTCTACCTACTCTTTCTCGTTTATTCTATTTTATTTTATTTTCTTCTCTTTCTTCTTCTTGTGCCTTTTTACCTTTGCTTCTTCCTTAACCTCTTTGGCCTATTTTCTCTTTTTTATTGGTGTAATACGGATTTTATAGATACTGCTAAACCTCAATTACCTCTTTCCTCGATTTACTTACTTTATACACCTTTCATCCCTGCCATTACCCTCTTCACCTCTCTTACCTTTTCTTTTCCTTTTCTGTCCTTTTTCCTATTTCATCCTGATTGTACCCTTGTATCACCTGGTGCTTCCCATTGCACTTGTGTAAGGTTTTCTACAATTTGCCCTTCCTACCTTTTCTGCCTCCAGCCTTTCTGAGCCTTTCTGAGCCTTTCCTTCAACCATTCTCCCCCTTTCTCTCTTTTCTCGCTACGCTTCCTTTTCTCGACCTTTCCTTCCCCATTTTTTCTCTTTTGTTTCCTCGTTTCCTCGTTTCCTCATTTCTCTCCTTTCAGTTCCTCCCTTCCCCATGTTCCACTCCTTTCTACCTCTTTCTTTAGCGTATCCTACTCCTTTTTTGCACCTTTTTTATCTTCTCACCTTTCTCATCCTTTCTTTCCTTTACTCACATTTGTCACCCTTTCCTCTCCTTTCTCACTCTTTCTTTACCCCTTCACTTTCCCTCCTATTGCCTTTCCTTTCTTTCCTTGTCGCATTTCCCCAGATTCCACTACTCTCACTCAAATCATCCTTTACTAATCACCAATCTACCAACACTTCAACCGCTATAGGGCATCCAGGAGACACTATTGCCCCGGTGTTCTTCACTAGCCTGCTCTGCCCCGTACTGTCGCCCGTCCGCTCCGCCACTCTGTCCCCCCTGACCCTCCGAAACCCTCCGAAACCCTCCGAAACCCCCCCCAAAATCCCCCCGTTCCCAGCTCGTTCCCAGCCCATTCCCATTCCCATGGACCTGCCACTTGACCTCCCCAGAGAGATCCTAGAGACAATTTTGGAGATCGTGCTGCCCAACGTGGCATTTGCCAAGTTCATCGAGCCGTACCGCTGGGGCCACTGGAGTTTGATCCAGCAATTGGCGTACCAATCGATCTTCACCCAGAAATTGATCGCTCGAAGTGATGGCTTCTCCGACGGCTACGACCCGCTGAGCATCTTCTACTCCAAACTGGACTTCCACACCGCCTTCTTGTTCAACGGCATTGACTACACCTACCGTGTGCTCCGCCAATTGACCTCCTATAACTTGGAGACCTCCAACCAAGTGTTCCCCGAAGAAATTGGCATTTTGTTCAAGTTCTCCGAAAGACCCACTATTTTGCACGAGATCTCCAGTTTCATTAAGCTTTTGGAGTTGTTGGCGTTCGATAACTACTACGAGGGCTCCATTCCTCGCATTTGTTTCCAATTGGTCTACGATTTCACCTCTCCAGACATTCTGGCCCTCAGTTTGAAGGTCATGCAAAGAATAGAGGCCTTGGGCAAGAAAACCTACAAGTTGTTGATCATCAACCGCTTCAACTCCAAGACCCTGCCCAACCAGATCCATACGTTCCATCCGAAAATGTCAGAGAACCTCCTGGAATTATACCTTTGGAACAACTCCATCACCGATTATGCCTTCAAACATTATTTAAGGTCCTCCCCGCCAGTACTAAAGATCTTGGACCTCAGTGCCAATGCCATCTCCTCACTAAAGGACTTATCCCTCCCCCCTTCTCTCGAGAAATTCTTCATAGGTGCCAATAATTTGGGTGGTCTAGAAGGCCCCAGCTATAGCAAGTGTCCCAATTTACACACCATCAACGCCTCCATCAACTCCTTATCTTCCCTCTATGACCTTGATTTCCCCCCTTCTTTAAAGACTTTTAAAGTCTCATATAATGAAATCTTCCACATCGACGAGCCCCAACTTCCTCCCAACGTCGAAGTGTTGGACTTGTCTAAAAACTTGATAAAGACTTTTGATGAGGATTTCATCCTCCCTAAATCCGTGGAAAAACTTCAGTTGGACTCCAACGGAATCCATTCTTTACCTCACCATTTCTTCACCTTCGCCACCAAATTGAAAGTTTTGGATCTCGCCGATAACAAATTCGATGATCTCGATGAAATGGGGGTTTTGCCCGCTTCCATTGAGGAATTGGTTCTAGACAACAACGAAATTGACTACACTAATTTCTCCAATATTCTTACCGAAAATCTCACCAAACTTTCGATGATTGCTACAGGGTTGATCGAATTATATGACCTTGTGTTTCCTGAAAAGTTAGATATCCTAAACCTAGGGAACAATGAAATCAGCATTTTCAAGAAAATTCGGTTTTTGTCACCCACAATGAAACGATTGGATTTGAGTGATAACAAGCTCACCTCTTTCAATTTGCCTCAAGATAATATCATATTGCCTGGTACCCTAGAGTACCTTGATCTAAGTCAGAATCCATTCCCCAATATTGACAGCATCGTATTTCCTGCCAACTTGACACAGCTTTTCCTCCGTGATGTTCCTCTTGGTACTCTCAATAATGAATTGATATCTAAATTTCCCAAAACCTTGGTGGAATTAAGGTTGGACCATACCAATTGGAAAAATTCTGATCCAGAAGAGTCTAAACAATCAATTGAATTGGCAATAAATTTCGATTTGTTGCTACCCAATCTTCGGACGTTATCTTTGGGACACAACTGGATACGCCTGATTAAAAATGTTACCTACCCATGTGATCTCACCTATTTGTCCTATGAACATAATAAAATCAACATGATTGAACTAGAGAGAGTTCCCACAGGGATCCGACATCTACAAATGAACGAAAACTCGTTTCATTTCAAGGACGTCAAGGGAAATAAGATTTTGTATACTCAGGAGTGTGGAACAGGAAAGCAGGTGGAAGTGAGCAAGTTGCCCTATTTTCCATATATAGAGTATTTTGGATTATGTGGAGATCAAACGGAATTAATGAAGCTGGGGTTGATGTTTGGAACAGCCAGTGACATGGAGATTGACCAAGCAAATTAATTGAGGCTCCACTTTGGTGTTGGTTATTTTATGAAAGAATGAAGCTGCAAAATCGAGAGCTTCCAAGATACTAGCAATACCGCCATCATGTCATTACTGAGCTTATCTCAAAGTTATCCTGATTACGATATCGCTGATCTTAGTTATGTAAAAATAATACTATAGAGTGTATTTTTAGGCCAAAAGCATTTTAGTTTGACCGAAAGTAGGCGAATCAGTGCAACGAAGTATCAGTAAGCGATGTGGATAAACTAGAAACCGGTGATTCCAATCAGGTTCGTTTGTTATAGTGCATCTGTTGGTTCTTCCTATGGGCCCGTATATGTGATACAATTTTTTCGCAGCCAAATCCAGCAGTTTTTAGATTTATACTGTAATCTATAATGCTATTATGACATCCATGCTCTGCACTTGGTCTACAAACACCTGGGAAGTCTAAAGTGCCCGAGTCATTCGTTTACTGAATTTCGATATACCCCAGATAGCAATTGACCAGGTAAAAATACCTGATATAGTAGCAGTAAGCGAAAGAAGCGAGTTCACAGGAAGTCACAGAAGGCGAGAGAATATTCCAAATTGAGCAGTTGTAGTCTTGTCCCGAGTCCCCCATAACTACTTTGAGTGGAAACATCAATATGAAAGATCTACTTGCTCGATCAGTGATATCTGACATGCGAAGGATATTACCAGAAATGGACTGTTGTCATTTATGGCTCGGTATACGATTTATATAGCTAAGTGTGTCAATACGTAGCAACTAAGTGGTTGGAGGAATGAATCTCGAAATAGGGTTTTCGGTAAGAGATCGTTTATTGACGCCTTCCATTTAAGGTACCTGTCAAGTTCATCATAAACACTATATAATTGACAGGATGCATAAAGGTGCATAGAGATGTATTGTTGACGTCATGTGATAAAGAGGCGGCAGTATGAGATTGCGACACAAACACGTGTTGTAAAATAGGCTGCAAACACACGATGGAAAGATATCATGCACGCCTATTTCATAGTAGCCAACTAGGCAATTGCCTATTTGGTTATTCCCGAGAAAGAAAGGTATTAGCCGATTTTGGGCGGGGGAATGAACTCTAAATTTTGACGTCTGTCTGTATGTGTCTATGTATCTACGTACGTATGTATAATGCACAAACTTACATTTACAAAAAGGCTTGCCAAACTAATTAGCATTTGTACTAACAACATATATTGAGAAATAAACCCAAACCACCACGTAGAAGAAGAAAAGAAATCCTAAAACATAACATTTTGTAGTAGAGCGGCAACAGTGATGAATCTTCACGTTACATACGCACTATTTAACCAGACAAAACATTGGCCTTGTTTTGGCCAACAACGTTACCAGCAGGGTCGTAAGAACAGATGACGTACTTACCCCAGTTTTCGGCAGAGCAATCCTTGTAGGCACATCCGAGCTTGGTGGTGGATTTCCAGATGACTTGAGTGAAGTGGTCCAAACTAGAGGCAGCAGAGTAATCGTAGTTGTTACCTTCATCGTACCAAGCATCCAAAGCAGCAGGACCGTCCTTGTAACCAACAGCCAAGTTTTCACCGTATTGGCCACCGGAGTGGGTCAAGGAGCCGGAACAGTCGTATTTGTTAGCGTAGGCTTGAGCATAGTTGTAGAGAGTGTTGTCCCAGGTCAAAGGTTGGGCCGAGTGCTGAGCTCTCTTTTGGTTGTGCGCGTCCAAGATGGCCTTGGCAAAGTCTTGGTCACCAGAAGAGCCATCAATGCCAGAATCGCTGGATCCAGTGGAAGCACTAGATGGAGCAGGGGAGGCACGGGTCACAAAGGTGGTGGCCTGGGTTGGTTGCACAGAAGTGGCGGCAACCTTTTGTTGGTTTTGGTTTTGGTTTTGGTTTTGGTTTTGGTTTTGTTGAGGGGCTGGGGCGGGGACTGGGGCTGGGGCATCGGTGACAACTACAACAGCCTGAGTGGGGGCAGGAACCTCAGTGGTTTGAGGGTTTCCATTTTCATCGTCGTAGATGGTGGTGATGTGGGTCTGGGTGACAAATACCACCTTTGCGGAAGCGACAGACAAGATAGATAAGGCGGTGGCTATAGTTAAGAACTTCATGATGTGGAAGGAAGGAAGGAAAGGAGTGACAGGTATAAAAGGGAACGACTAAGTGAAAGGAATGACTAGTGTTGAAAATTTTGAGAAGCCGGCGGCCATGGGCAATTATATATGGCCAGGAAACTTCTTTGTCAAGGGCAGCAAATTGCACGATAAAACACAATCGACTGCACGCCAATCGGTGGAATATATTACAATAGCGTGTTTGTTTACCATATTATGAGGGGGGTGCAGGATAGTTGGGGACACGGTGCGAAGGGGGTTATGCGGCCTGTACACATTTAACTTTCTCCCTGTATACAGCTGGAATGCAGGAATCGTCAATGTACACTAATGTACACTATTAGGGAATAATCTGCCCACAAATCCAACTACCAAGGTAAAGCGAAGCGGGCACAACCTTTGGACTAGGGGACGGGAACCTGACGAACGCTAGGGACACCGTCAAATATACTGAAACGTATTGGACCATTTTGAAACGGTGTACAAAATTGTGAAACATTTTTTCTTGATAATATTAATTCTTTTTAATTCGACCAACGGTATCTTTTGGTGGGAGAGGGGGAGGTTATTTTCCAAGAGGTTATTACCCTTTTCCACCTGCGAGCGGTCTCGACTTTCGTCGGTTGTGCCCCCTTACGGCACCTGGTCTATGGTGTGTGTAGGGGCTAAAACTCCTATTGATGATATGCAAGCTGAATTAAAATCCATGCAATGAACTTTTTCGGTTCTCAGACGAGGTTTCAGATCATCCTCATTCTACGCTACTACTGTGCTAACGGCATCCCATACTATTTAGGCCCGTTTTACATACTCGTCACCGCCGCCGTTTCCATCCCCAATGCCGTGTGGCCAATACTGTCTCGTTACACTCTGTTCTTGTGGTCTGCTTCTTCAACTGAGACGTTTCAACACCTCCTTTCAAATTTCACCACATGCCTTTGCGCTCATGTGTCAACTGATGTACGTTAGTACACCGTATTTGGCAACTTGCTGTCGGGTGTAAGTAATCTGTTTACCGTAATAATATTCTACCCATCTTGGAAAAATGTCTCTTCTTTGCATATGAACCCCAGTGCGTATGGGTTGGAACCCAGTCCCAAAATGGCATTGTCTACACTATTCGAGACCGAACAACATCGCTTTTTTGGCCCGTTTCCTTGCCCTTCCACATTGTCGGAACCCCAACAAGGTTCAAGACCCACATTTGCCGTTCCAGGCCCCGGATCTCTTTTGTTGTGAACCTTTGACCGGAAGGAGTTGGATCGAAACTCGGCCCATTCCAAACCGGAAAATTAATTGGCAAAAAAAATTTCCCTTTTAGCCACCACACCCACTTTTCGCCGGTTCCAGCATACATGTGCCTGTTCCAGATCTATCATCTCATCGGGATCATATGTGAGTCTAAAAAAACCCCCCTTAGACTCTCCTAAGTCCCAATGTCTGCTGAAAAATGTGAAGAATTAACGTTGACTGGAAGTCCCCAGTAAATTCACACCAGATACACTGTGGCCACATTCTGCCCACATTCTGCCCATACTCTGCTCATATTCAGTCCATACTCTGTGTCAAGAATGTACTCCGTAGAACGATTGCAGCCAAATGGAGGGGCTGTGTTATCATGTGGGTATTTCATCCATCGTACTACTTCTCTTGGCTAGCAACGTTGCTGGCTTTAGGAAATAATAAGACCATGCTCTGAGATGGCAATATTTTTTTGATCTCGACTCTTTTGACCTAGACCTTTAGTAATTTGTGCTACAATATTATCAAAATCACACGAAGTCTGGATCTTACATTGCTCAGATCTGAGCTGTGTAAAATGCATAATTTATTTTAAAAAAAAAATCATCCGCATCTGGAAATTTGAACCCTGTTTGGTTATAGGCTTTGTTGAGCTTTGTTGAGCTTTGTTGAATAACTGTAAAATCACACTAGGCAGCTAACTACTATTGCTATAGAGTACATACAAAGTACGCTTTTTATCAGAATTAGGATATATTGATTGCATATACACACATTTCATCAACAGCCAATCACAACCGAATTACATGTACGCATTTCAAGATCAACTTTAAACCAGCATCTTGGCAAAAAAAGCTTCGGTACATATACCGAAACCAGATGCAATTTCGGCTTTACAAATTGCTTTCTTAATAATCCCCCAAATCTGGATAGTAGATTTCAAAACCCCCTGAACCTCCCAGCCCTTCTTCTACGTAGGTTGCCCATTGAGCCAAAAAATCCACACCACTTCGACTCATTAATTCTAGATCTCCTATCACACAAAGTTGTCTTTTTGGTCGAGTCATGGCCACGTTTAATCTTCTCTCATCCCGTAAAAATCCCACCTCTAAATTATCATTGGATCTGACCAAAGATATAATGATAATTTCCTTCTCCCGTCCTTGGAACCCATCGACCGTCGACACTTCAACTTTAGCAAATTCGGTCCCCTCTTGCTGAAGTGATTTTTTCAAGAGGTTCACCTGTGCACTATAAGGTGAAATAACCCCAACATGCTCTGGTTTAACTCCGTAGCCCATCAACTTCTTCAAATGCTTGGTCACTAAAATAGCTTCCATTTCGTTGTATTTGGATCCTGTTTCGATCAAGCCACTGACTTTGCCGGGGGTCTCGTCTTCTCCACTAGTTTTCTCTGGAAAATCACCTCCCTGGGTATCGTACCAAACGCAACTGGCAATAGTATCGTCATTTTCTTGTATACCTTTCAAATCAACTAGACTTATATTTTTCACCGAATCATGCGCCTTAAGCTTACCTTCGTATAGCTCTTGTGATGGGAAAAACATGATTTTTTCATTCATCCGATACTGGGTGTCCAACAATTTTTTATATTTATCACCTTCAAGGTCTCTTACCAACCGATCGAACAACGTAACTTCCAAGTTCGCTATCGTTGGTTTTTGATCTAGACTTAATTTTCCAATGAGTTTTTCCACGTCTTCTTTGGACTTGATAGTGGGTGGAAGTTGCTTATTGTCACCAGCAATTACCAACCTTTTAAACCCAAGATGATTCACCAAGGGAATCCAGCATTGAGGCTCGAGGGATTGGGAAACCTCATCGATAATAATTGTATCGAATAATGGGTTATCGTGATTTAAATTGAGGGAGTCTTCTTTGTACAATGACGTTAATTCATAAGCTCCGGCCCCATGAAGTGTAGATAAAACCACTTGGGCATTGACCAAAATATCCTGGACGATTTTCTTTTCTCTAGTTCGTAATTCCTTTTTTAACTGTTTCAACTCGGCCCAAAGAGCTCTTCTTTCAGCATATCGTTTACACTTCTTTACTTTCCCCAAGGTTTCTCCAATGTCTTTTTCGATATCTCTCAATATTGATTTATTATCGTTTGAATCGCCTCCAAAATTAGTTTTAGAGAGGATGTCCAAAGAATGTTGGAGATTGTTGGCTAATAATCTTGCTGGGTGGCCCATTCTGATGAGCTTATCAGCAGATGATTTGGTTGCCTTCTTCGATGTTCTTTTTCTTTTTGTAGCAGACTCATCGCTGGTTTCAGCAGTAAAAATAGGTGATAGTCTTTCTAGAATCGTATCTACAGATATATTTGAAGGACCACATACCAACACCCTTTCACCTTGATTGAAGGTTAGTTGTTTGATGATTTCTATTATTGTGTAAGTTTTACCCGTTCCAGGAGGTCCGTGAACAATTGATATGGGCGATTGGTGGATGGCAAAATTGATGGCATCTTTTTGAGATTGGTTCAAGTTGGAGTCGAAGAATTCAGTCACTTTTTTAGATGATGACTTACCAGTGTAGTTTGTTTGGCCCAAGAGTAATTTGATGATATCATTATTATGGTGACCATTTAATTCTAAAAGCTTATTCAACGCACTGATGATCCGTTTGTAGGTGATATTATTTGCAAGCTTGACAATCCACATTCTTACGTTATCATTTCCCGTGTTGTTATATAAATTAATTACTTTATCTTCAGTAGATTCTTCTTCGATCGATATGGTTATGGATTTGGTCGAAGTTTTAATGACTACGGCATCGAGAGATTCATCTTCTTGCTTCGAATCTTTCGAAGAATTCTCCAGTGCTTTTTTGGCTTTGGTCGAATCAGATGATGACATTTTATCCAATCTTACGATATCACCGACTCTTAAAGTGCCAAGCGGAATATCATCGGTGCTCTTCAATGCTGGATCAACCACTAGTTCGATCAAGGTCTTTCCTCCCAATCCAGTCTTCACGTTATCGACATTTAAATTGACCACTGCCAACCCCAATTGGGCCAACCTTTTAGGTGAGTATGACTCAAGGTACGAATTGGTCAACAAAACATCCGATTTTTGTTCTTGGTTGACTGCATTTTTTAGACTTTCTATAAAATCAACGGGATCAATCATCTGTCGAGTGTTAGTAGTCTGTTTCAGGCATGAACCATGACATGAAATTATGCTGTAAAAAGACCACATTCCTATCAAACTGCGGGTAAAAATACGTGAGGAAAGTAACTGAGGCGATTGGTATATGGTCTAGCTGTAGATTGGGCTGTTCGTATCCGTTTTTCAAGACTAGATGTGGGCTGGAATCTACTCTATGCATCTTGATACGTCGATTGCTCTTTGATCTCACTGATTGGCGGGCCATAACGATAATGGTAGCCAAAATGAAAGATCAGGTAATGTTAAATGTCATGGTTATGTCTTGGTTAACACTCACTTGTATGGGTAGTTGATGATTAATCTATATTTTGCAAATTTGTTGCAATTTTAAAAACCGACGCACTACTTGTTTGAAGAGGCTCCAACAGAAGATGACTAAGAAGGGTCCCGGATCCCGGTTCAAGGGATGACGACGTATGACATAGAGTACGGATGAGAACAACCACTATTTCTACTGTATAAAGTGTTGCCTTAATAAATAAGCTCAGAATTGAAAGGTTGCAAAAAGTTGGCATAACTGCCCCTTACGTATAATGCACCAATATGGTATCAAGCTGCAGCTATTGCATTTGCAGCCAAACCACCTGCAGTGTCAGCGGTTAGAGTATGCACGGAAGAAAGAACTACCTCAGAGCAGTTAGCTACATTACAAGAGTATATGACTTATGCACTGCAGGTTATAGGCAGCAATTAAAGAGGCTTTCAAGGGTTTAAAAGCCTCAAGGGCTACAAGGGCTACAAGGGCTATAAGAGCTACAATGGACATTTAGAATAGACCAAAAGGTCACTGAAAGACATCCCACAGAACACTCATTTGGCCTATTCTCGGCCCTCCTTCCCCTGTTCTCTTTTCTGTCTCAAGTTCATTGAATTATTACATACTATTCATATACATAAATAAATAACCAATCGAGAGGGATAGCTTGAATGGGTTTGGCAACCAACACTGCTCAATCCCACATCGCCGTTGGATCCAGCTAGAGTAGCTTCCTTTGTTGGATGGTTGTTCGATCAACGGTGAGAAGCCTTTGGCAAGTCATCGATATCTCTTCCAGTTTGTTCCTTGACCAACTTGCCTGCTTCTCTCAGGACATAGTCCAACATCAAGTTCCTTTGTCTGAAGTAGCCCGACATTCTCAATCCCGAAACAACTGCATCATAGCACCTTTCACCAAAGGAGAGGTATGAACCAAACCATCTACGGAAATCAACTGAAGAAAAGTGGGAGGTATCAAACACCAAGCCGGTGTTACGGTGGATACCGGCCAAGATAATGGAGATCAACACCAAGTCGAACGAGTAGTGAGCGAGCTTTCCAAGCTGCTGTTAGTATCGTGTTCCACGCTGGAGTGTGGTATCGTTGTCTGGTATACTTACACCCATGTTGTGATAGGGATTATGATAAGATGATTTCGCTAATGCTCGATCAAAAAAATATATATACAGAACAGTTTGAAACTGCCACTGTTAATATTAGGACCGTAGACAAGCAGGCAGTTTTAATATATATTTAATATATATTTCTTCGATAGGTCCCAAAGTCTGGACAATCAGTTCATCTGTATCTATTTTTCAATATCAATCCATTCTATAGTACCGTTTTCGCATGATCTATCGAAGATGAAACGAGATCTATACAATTAGAGGGTCAATTCCCTTATTGATCACCGCTAAATGGTGACCGAGAGCTACTCAACATATTAACAGAAAAATCTGCCCATTTGAAAGTACATTGAATTGTCCAAATCCATCCTCGAATTACAAAATACCTCATTTTGATGTCTATTAAATATAAAACTATTAACAGTGAAGGCTAACCAATGCGCCTCACAGGGTTATTTATGGATTCGCTTGATATAGCTGCCCAAATCATTACCGGTCCATTCTCTAATTCTCTTACTATTTGCTTCACCAACTCCAAAACGCAAAACAATCTGTTTCAAATTCAATGCCAATTGTTCATCCAAAACGTCATCTCCAAGCTTTTGCAAAACCTGTTCAAAGGATGTCAAAATACCAAACCTTGTGATAAGGGTATCCGAGCCTTGGTCAATCGATTGTACTATATATACAAACTTGAAAATCAAGGACTTAAGTTTCATACTGATAAATGGGGAATTAATCAAGTTCAATACCCATTCAAACACTCCTTTGAATTTGTACAATTCGATATCTTGAGTGGAGGACGATCCATCCACCAACTGTTCAATAAACCAAACGAGTTGCTTATAATAGGACTCGTCACTTTCTAATTCACTTTCTTCTGTCTTTTGAGCATGAATAATCGACTTGTACAATGGAATATCTCTAGATAAGCTTGGGTTGGAAAGAATATAACGGAATGCCTTCTCATAGAGATAGTGACCTGGGTTTGAAATAATGGCAATCAAAGAAGAGTACACGTACCACACGATTCCTGGCAAGTGAATATCACTTCTCAAAGTATTTAAAATATTGGAAACATAAACCTTGAAGATATTCTTATCTTTGAAGTTTTCAATGGTTTCGAGATTTTTTAAAATTCCTTGGAGTAAGACTACTGCAATGTTCTGAATTGGAACCAAAGGACTAGACAAACTGACGACAATAAATTGTAACAAGTTCGAATCTATAAGGTTCTTCAAATCAAATACCACTTTGGTCCCCTCATCATCCTTTTCTACTTTGACAAACTCTTCATTGTGAATCAACAACATCAATAAAAACTCATTGTCATAGATGGTACCATCAAAAGATTGGTCCACCAACACCTCACTATCGCTATACCAGGATTCGATAGTCTCCAAACCATCGAAGCCCTTTTTAAATTGAGGAACTGCAAAACTTCGTGACCCGTTTTTAATGGTGTTATTGATAAACTTTTTACTTAAGGATAATGTGAGGTTAGTCTTTTGTTTCTCAAGCAATCTTTTCTCACCTTCGCCCATCATTTCAATCTCATGATTGGTCATTTCTTCTGAAAAGTCCCATGAAGTAACCTTATATATCCAAGATTTGGAGATTTTGGATTCAATACTAATAAGTATGCTCTTGAGCAACAAGTCCTCACATCTGATGGATCCAAGGTAAAACAATGCAACAGATTCCATTAAACCAAGACTAGAATTTTTAGATACATTGTAATTGAAAAGGCTGTAGATTATCAAAGCCGAATAGAAGCGTGCCTTATTTGGTGGAAGACTGTTCAAGGCATTCGATTGGTTGTTGATGAAGATCTGTAATACCTTTTCAAACTCAAGGTTCTTTTGACCAGTAATAATAACAATGTTGGCGAATTTCAAGTAGTTTTCATTTTGGACCCATTTTGTATGATTCAAGATCACTTCAAGCTGAGTGTTGATAATTGAGGCGGGAACCAATGTCCAGACAGAAGAGTTGATTTGCGATAAATACTTGACGATGTCCAAAATGGAGTCCAAGAAAGAGTCAAATTTCAGGGACAATTGCGCTGATTCTGCAAATTTCTTGGTGATGTACAACATCGATTTGTGGATCCAAGAGGTTATGTGGTCATTGAGGCCATTCAATTCGATGCTTTCGAGAATAAAGACGACAAACTCTTTGGTCATTGCATTTTTGTATCCAGACTTCGTCACGAATTCAAACACTTGGTCCACAGTAGCAGAAATGTCCAAATACTTCAACCCTACGGTTAAAATGGCGAGCAATTGATCCCATTGATCGACATTTCCCGTAACAAGCATTTGAACAGCTGTTTTAGCAACTCTTTCGTAGAACGAGTCCAACCCAGGCACGTCAGGAGCAGCCAAGCTGATGGAGTATCCCACAAAGCACAACAATTGGTCGTCAATCCCCTCAGTCTTTTTGATCAAAAAGTTGATAATATCATCACTAACGTAACTGCAGAGAATACTTCTGAGGAGATAATGGTTGGAAGGTGAAGATAAGACGTTATTGATCTGGTCAATGACATTGCCAAAGGTCACTAAGCGAGCCTCGACGAGCGAAGCCAAGATATGGTTCTTATCGGATTCAAACGCCTGAAAGTCATTGAACAACACCAGGTTGAAGGTGTGTTCAGCGATGGAGATATTCTTCTCAAGACAGCACTCAAACACTTTCAAGGTCAATAATTTATTAGACTCGTTAGAGGACAATTGACCGATTTGCTGGCGGGTAAGAACCCAAGCAAACTGGGCATAGTACAATTGGACTTCTTCCAGGTATAGCTGGGTCGACAGAATGGACTGGTAGATATAGCTGTTGAAGTAACCATCAGACTTTGGAAGCTGCTGCAACACCTCATTGAAAAGGCCACCCACCAACTGTTTCTTCGAGAGCACGACGTCCACGTCGTCCAGTTCAACAACTAGCCCGGACCAGAACTTGGCCGAGCTTATAAGGTCGGGATCCGCAAGCAAGTAGTTGCCTGCCTTGGAAACCAACTCCACCAACAAGTCGTCAGATTGCGGTGCCTTGTCGTTGACCACCAACTTCAACCTCAAAAGCAACGCCGCCAAGTCGAGCTTGGTAAGCACATTTCGCTTGGCCAACTGGCCCACTTGCAAGTCGTTGTTGGAGGTGTTGGTTACGTAACTCACAAAGGAGGCATCGGGGTCGCTGTGGTGGGTGGTTGCGAAATCCAACGACTCATAGTCCGGCACAAACCCTGGTAGCAGGCCCAAATGATGGTTGATCAAGTTGATTAAATGTTTTTTCTCTTCGCCCACCACTATAAGGTACCTGGTGACTTTGAATAGCCAGGTGGTGATGGAAGGGTCCTTGTTGAACGCGAACTTGAACTGCTCGTAGATGGCCACCACCAAGAGACTCACGTCGCCGTAGACGGTGTGGGCCATGTCGAGATACTTGTATGGGGTTCTGATGGCTCTGGCAATCACCTCATCGAGAAAGTCCCACACTGCTGGCGAAGGGTGTTCCCGTGAAGCGTGGATAAGCGCCAAGATGGGCGATACCATCAACTGGTGGTTGAAGAGGAGCCTGTTGGCTGTCAAGGTGGCCAAGAGGTGAGTAAGCCGCCACACCAACGAGTCGTCGGCCGACGATGCCAACTTGATCAAGCACGAGAAGAACGAGTTGCCGCTACTGGTCTTGTTCCACCACTTCAATTCCTGGTCCTCTTTGCTCATGGAAAGGAAACGGTCCAAGAGTGTCAACTGGTACCCCGAGAGGCTGTTGAAGTCACACTTCATGATGGCGTTGATTCCTGCCCCCGAGACCTTGGTGACTAGCGCCGACGATGACGCCTTGGGGTACAATTCCTCGTAGAGCCCGATGGCGGTCAACAGCGTCAAGGTGACCACCTTTGCCTCCGGATGTTTATTATACACCAGAATAATGCTGGAGAGGTCGGGCAAGTTGTAGAACACCAAATCCACCAACTCTTGCTTGTTGGCCACTATGCCCGCCTGTAGAACCCTCTGGAGCTTCTGCAACACGAACACCACCAATTGCATCGAGAACTGGGTGATCAACGGCTTGTTGGTGTCCAAACACTTAGTAAGGGCGCTCTTCGACAACGGTGCCAACATGATGTTGTCGGCGATGGTTCTGGCATCATAGGTGTTGTCCTGACTAATGAACGAGTCGCTGTGGTTGACCACCTGCCCCGGAATGGGCAACTGGATGATGTTACTATACAATAGAGTGTGGCCGATCCACCACGAACTAAGCGTGGGATCGTGGTACCCTCCTCCATGCTGGATCATCCAGTTCATGTAAGCAGGGATGAGTTCTGGCGAGTGGGTCAATACCTTGATGGAGAACAGGAGCTGGGGATGATTTTCCCAGGGCTTAAGCGTGGTCAAGAGCGTATAAATCAACTTGTTGTGGATCCGGAAGCTCTTGTTGTTAAGGATGATCTCCACCCCCAGAGTGACGTGACTATGCCATAACTTTTCAACTGGAAACACCAAGCCCACCTTTGAATCTGTCACCAATAATTCCATGAACTTGGTGAACATGCTTGAAAACTGGTCGTCTTGTCTATTGAAAAGAGGCTGGATTTTATACATAAAGTTTTCATTCAATATTCTGGACTTGATGGCTCGTCTAAAGTTGGGTTCTCTTAAGATCTTGGCTTCCACGAACTCAATGATCACCTTGGCGGTGTCGATAGTGTCTGATTCCACAAATTTCCAGAAATTATTCATGATTTTATAATTGGTTATCATTAGATCTTGTCTATGATGACTTGGTACCTTAGACAATAACGCTATCCAGAACCGGATGAACGTTTCTCTGATTGATGGGAACTTGGAAGCGGCATCCTTTGCAGGGGTTAGCAATTTCGGCAAGATGGTAAGGGTCAAATCGAAGGTGTTCAACAACTCTATGGCCATAGATCCATCGCAATTGATGATATTGGTAAGAACTCGTATTGTGGGGTTGGTGAGCGACGGCTTATAATTGTTCAACGCTCGATACACCACTTTGATGTGGTCGTTGAGGATAGACTTATAAAACCCCATGATTTGGTCTCGCAAATTGAGAATGGCTACTTGGTTGGTTACTTCATTAGCATCAGTGGAATCCTCCGACATCACATTGATTCGGTAGGTGATTTGCGATAACTTCAGCGAAAGATCGACGAAATGGCTCTGGTCGTTGACCAGTGCAAAGTACGACCAATTGGAGAGGATTCGTGGTAACATTCCTGATTCGATGAACTTGATGAGATGACCATCGTCTTTGGAGCTGGTGATTTGCGTGAGCTGTTCAAGGAGCGACGAGTCGACGTTGGACGAAGCAGGACGCTCCCATTTCCTCTTGGGCTGTTGTTCCATGACCAGTGTCCGACGGTTAGTGTGTATTGGGGCCACAACTGTCGTAGATGTGAAGGTGAAAAATGCGATGAGGTTATGTACATTTTCGCGACAGACGTGCGACGCAAATATGACAGAAACCCGACAAACCTTGGCTGCGAAATTATTCAGTATGCTATTGCGCTGGCTCCTACAACAAAAGTCTTGTGCCAGAGCGCTGGATTGACAGCGGCGACAAACCTCAGAAATATGGACATTTCTCTTGTGGAAAAATTTGTCTATAATACTTCCAAAGATAAGAGAGAACGGGGAATAAAGGCGAGCCAACTGAGTATATATTTGCCTAAACAGTCACTTGAAAGTCATAGCTACTGTTAAATGCTAGATATATGGGTACACTGGCTTCATGTATTAAAAATTCGAAGCCTGAATATATAATTTCTGGTTTTTGAAAGTCCGATAACACCGGCTATATTATACCAAATTCAGTGTTTGAAGAATAATATCTGGTTATTTGAATTTTTACGGATTCTCAACTTTTGGGAATGAGTTTTAGACTAATTCAACACATCTGACACTTCACTGACTCTCAATACTGAAATAATCTAGATATGAAGTTTTACTAGATAAAACAATTCTCTAAACTGACCATGGATGTCTTGGATTTACATTGTTTAGGTTACAATTTTTAGTAGGCAACTCTGAGATACTAACCATCCGAAGGTGTTTGAGTATTGATTTACAATGTTTGTGTTCGATGGTTATACCAAACTTTCACTGCAAAACCATACTAAGATAAAACTGGAACTATAATTTGGGGATACCGGGTAGTGTGAGTTTTTAGTGTACTTACAATTGTTGAAATATTTGCTTGTAAAGGTTTTCACATTACTAAAAATTCTTGAATAAGAACAGGGATACGAATTTGCCCGACTTTATCACTTTGGAGTGTCCTAGGTTAGTCCTATATGACTAAAGTGACGGTGAGTTTAGACCCACTTTCACGAAAATATACGACCCCAGATTGAAGTATTACATCAGTACCTATTTTAAGGGGTAAATGTACCTTTTTCCATTTCAAGTAAGTTGGTTCAACAAGAAATTTCATGGTGAAAAATCACTTCACAACCACCAATTGACCATGCCAGTTTCAAAAGAACAGGCAATTTTCACCTGGCTCCCGAGGGGTAGTCAATTAATGAGTTTGAGCATCTACTCACAGCAATGAGGGGTATTGGTTTGGCTATAGTACCCCTCAAGTCTATTCTTCAACAGTTCTGTGGTGCATCGTCCCACAGCCAGTAGATTATACGCATTCTAATAATAATCTAAATGATCCTACTATTGATGAGGAGGGTGAATTGGTGCTCTCTAGACTACAGAAATACCCCAGGATGGGATCCAGCAGTTGGACCAAAAGGCATTAAGGTTTTGGAGCCTCGGAGGGGCAAAAATGATCGACCCGTCCACAAAACTGTAATCTATTGCTATTGTAATGAAATTTTTTGGTTAGTCTTACCCCCTCCAAAGTACCAAGTACCAAGTACCAACCCCCCTCTTTCACTTTGAATAACCTACTAGTAGTATTGTTAGTTGAAGTGGTAGAAAGAAGTGAGTGTGACCTTCGGAGTTTAACTAAAGTTTTATGTTTATTGGAAAACAACTACGTCATAGGCCAAACCATCTTCTGTGATATATTGTTTCATGTACAGAACCATCTCACTTAAACTCTGTTTGACACTCACATGACAGTGGAAGTCACTCCCCATAGTGTGGGGCAGCTACAAACACACGCTAACCCGTAAAAATCGCCAGCCCCTTAAAGAACTCAAAAAAAGACTGGGGTAATTGATACAGAAAAAAAAATAATACCCTCTAACAATAGATATGGTAGGCATTTGGTGGTATGATAGTAGATCAACACAGACCACGTTTTTGATATTTTTTATTTACGGTCAAGGTCAATCTTCTACGGGGCAAGTATTTTTAGAAACCATCCTTAGATCGTCGTAAATGCCACCTCAGGGACTGGTAAGCTGTAGCGATGGTGATAGCGGTGGTGATAGCGGTGGTGATAGCGGTGGTGATAGCGGTGGTGGTAGTGGTGGCGGTAGCGGTGGTAGCGGTGATAGCGGTGATAGCGGTGGTGTGGTCGTGGTGGAGCCAAACTGCAGTAGCCTACGATAGGCTTAGTGCGGTACGTTCGGAGCTCGACTCACTCCAGTTCGTGGGGGCCTATAGACCAATAGGAACCCGTAAACCAGAGGCCCCCCCGCTGGTTTCCTGTAAACCATGCTCCCACAAGACAGCTGGCGACAGCAGCGGGACTTAACCTCGCCGTCTGGCGGTTTCTCCCACCAGTGTGTATAAATTTCCAGTTGCAACTTTTTTTTTCTGGCTCAGTGGATTTGGAGCAGTTTTGCCAGTAGCAGTATCCTAACCACCCACCATTACCAACAACACAATCAACTAATGGTATAGGTGCCCATACAAAGTGTACTTGTAAAAGCTGGCTAAAATCAATGGCACCGAATGTAGAAACGAAAACTCCAAAAATTTCATTTTTTATTGTGGTGGTTTCGTCATTGGTCTACCATGCCGTGTCTGAGACAAGGCGGGTGGTGTGATGGTAGCGAGCTAGCGACATCGTCCCTAAGTACAGGGCGAGACACCGCCAGACCTGTGCCAGACTCGCACCGGGGCCGGTAGTGCAACGGGCATAACGGGTCAAAAATCGTGGCACCACCCCCCCGCCAGACTGTCATGGTTACCCTAACCAGCAAACTATTTTTACGTTGCGATAACAATCGCCAAGTATTTTTTAGTCACGCGTCACGTGACCAGACACACAATAGGGTACCTGTAATGGCAAGTGAGGGGAACCCCGTACCCTCTGCTATCCTGATAAGCCTGGTGGATAAGCTTGCAGTTCTGGGGGACCCCCGGGGAGCCTGAGCCCGTGCACCGCCCCTAAATCGGTCCACAATCACCGTTTCCAGCGACTTCCATCATCCCAGAATGTATCACCAGCCAATGGTAACCTGTAACCACAAAACTCTCCGCCCGAGACGTATGTCCCTGCACCAGCCTTCCCCACCCCACAACATGACGTAAGAGGGTGCGATTGATGCTGCAGCCCGCGCACGACCGCTCGTCCATAATAGGCCCCGCGGGGAGCATTCGGTGCCAGATCGGTCCATTTTTATAGTTGTTTATTTCCGTTATTTATAAACCTGGATATTCCATCAAGTTTTTTTAGCTGCTCTATCCATCCGATGTGTAGAGAGCCTGTTCTAGAAGATGACCTTAATGCTGGTATGTATCAAGTGGATAATGGCGGCCTTGGTCCCTCCCCTCCCCCCTCCTAACCTACCCAGGCCCCACCCTGGCCGCTAAACCCCGAGTGCAAAAGCCCCCAACTTCGATCGATCGTGATCTCACCCAAGGGGTGAGCTCGAGGGCAAACTGGTCCAGATCCAAGATGGTCGTGGTGGCCCCAACCGTCCCAACCGTCCTCAACCGTCTGTAACCGTCGCCAAGCTTCGCTGGTGTGGATGCTTGGCTTTCGTGAATTGATGTTGTTGATGGCGTCTAAAAAGCAACCCTGGCTTGGAGGTCGATTCGGGCCCCTTTTTGACTCAATGCTCGTTTGGGTAATGCTCCGAATTCAAACTCTCGTTTGTGTGGGGGGACTAATATATGACACCCAGGGATCGGACCGAAAAAGAAAAGCCTTCACCTGTGACATCCTTTGGAACCATTCCTCGACTAAACCAATTAAAATATAACGACCGTTGGCCTGGCGTTTGGTTTTTCTTTCTTTTTTTTTTTTTTTTTTTTTTTTAAACCTTTTATACTAACTTTGTTTAGAACTTGAAAAAACTCTTTACCAGTTCCCATGACGATATGGCCAACCTCAACACCACCACCACCTCATCCAAATCGTCCATTGCCGACTCCAACCTTATGGTGTCGGAAACCAACCAAACCTCATTGGAAATCTGCGATAGTCCCAGTGGTGCAAAAGCCACTTCGCAAGGTGCTGATGCTAATGGTCATGCTCCAACCCTGAGCAACACTTTCTTCTCTCTCAATGAATCTTTGAATGACAATTACCCCGACCTCCCCAAGTCATACCAATTATTATCAGTACTCGGAGAAGGCGCATTTTCCACCGTTTACAAGGCTATTGATTCCAAGAATTCCAATGCTACCGTTGCAATTAAAGTCATTAGTAAAGATGCTCTCTCTCCAAAACAATTAAACAACATCAAAAATGAAATCCACATCATGCAGAAACTGGGTAATCACCCTAACATCCTCAAACTCCTCAACTACATCGACACCCCTCATCACTGTTTTCTTATTTTAGAGTATTGCAATGGTGGTGAAATATTCAACAAAATTATTGAGTACACTTATTTCTCCGAACATTTGTGTAGACATGTTTTCAAACAACTTCTTTCCGCAATCGAGCATCTTCATAACCACAACTTTGTTCATCGTGATATCAAACCCGAAAACTTATTATTCAACCAGATTCCTTATTTTCCAAGATCAACCCAAGCCTTTAAAGATGCCCTCCGTAAATCTGACGATTCGTCAAAGATCGACGAAGGTGCTTTCAAACCCAACTATGGTGGAGGCACCATTGGTGTAATCAAACTCGCCGACTTTGGTTTGGCTAAACAATTACCCACCACTTCCTCTTCATCTTATTCATTCCATCATACTAACTTAAAGACTCCTTGCGGTACTGCTGGTTACACCGCTCCTGAAGTCATTACTTGCAATGCATCACCCAATGATACTCGTTTAAAGAGAAAATCATTTCCAAATAAAGCGTCTCGGAAAAACTACTACTCCAAGTCAGTGGATATTTGGTCTCTTGGTTGCTTCTTATATACTATTCTTTGTGGATTTCCTCCATTCTATGATGATGACCCAAATCAATTGACCATGAAGATCTTACATGGTGATTTTGAATATCTCACTCCTTGGTGGGATGAAGTCTCAAGCGAAGCTAAGGATCTCATATCTCAAATGATCAATACCGATCCTGAAACTAGAATTTCCATAGATGAAATTTGGCAACACCCTTGGGTTAAAGGTGAGACCAAAGATGAATACTTTGATTCTGATCAATATCACAAGTATGATGTCAGAACAACAGGTGATAACAAGGATCAAGAAGTAGAACATGTCGAATATGCTGACAATTCATCAATTGCTAGCTCGTCCTCCCCTTCACCATTTTCTTCAAATCCACATTTGCAACTCGACGATAATGTACAACAACCATTATTATCCCCACGGGCAGAAGCTATCAAGAGAGTGTTTGACAATCCTGCCATGACCGGTTCAAGAGCAGCTGTTTCTATTTCTGATATTGATGCCACTGGTGAACTCGTGTCTAGTGGTGAAGAATTCATTTCAAGACATAAATCATCAGTCGTTCAATTTATTGAAAATATTGAAGAAAGACCTCACGATGAATATGAGACTAGCGATTCTTTTTCTTCGTCGTCTGATGAACTTTTCATCAAAAAATCAATCAAAATCAATGGCAAATTCCCCAAAACACCAAATCCCACTGAAGGTGATTTGGATAAATTAAACTTTAAGGATGTTTTCAAGATTCCAAAGGACTCCTTTGATGGTGACGAGGAGCTTGAAAAAGAAGATCAAATAACTGATCTCGAACCAAAAAGAAAAAACTCATCGAAATTTAAAATCACCGGCAATACGTCGCATGATGAGGATGCTGATTTATCATCAACCAACTCGATGAGCGATGATGAACATGAGGACTATCAAACCAGATCTTCTTCGATTATCTCGGGAATGACGGGCGATTTTAAATTTACTCTCAATTTGAATGATTCGAATTTGTTGAGTAGAAGAAAATCTTCGCTTTGCAAGAGCAGATCCAATCCTCCACAATCACAACCACAATCCAACGAAGTGAGCTCATAAGTTAGATATTTGAACCGGGTGAGTTCAAGTCATAAGAAATAGAACTTCTCAGCAGTGTCCAAGCAGCTTTATTGGCACATTCACCTCATTTAAGCTCATTATTAGAGATATTCCCAACAAGTGACTCAAAGTAAAAGCAGGAACTTGTTGTATATTTAACTAGTCTGATCAAGACAATCCAGGATGGATGCATTATTATTTTTATTAAGGGTTTATCATTAGATAGGCCGGGTATAGGGGCAATGGTATTCCGGTATTATTTTTGCCATATTTAGTTCAGACTGGTATATTATTAGTATTTTAGTGAGATAACAATTACGACCAATCACCATTTAGGAACATGTAGAAATCAAGACTATTGACTTGACTGTCGTACGCACTTTATAACCAGACAAGTTTTGCTTATTAAATAACTAATAATTAGGGTAGCAAAAACTATACGATCGTTATAGTTTATATATATTTAGATCATCGACTCCACACTATGGTATGTATTCTTTATGTTATGCACACGCTTAAATCTAATTATAAACGTTCGATATCTTCTGCAATCATAATAATTGTAATTGTAGCCGTCTATGTTTATATAATACAATAAACGATGTTCTGGCATTAGAAATTGATAGGCCCTTTATCTCGTTCATGGTAGACGGTAATTGAGTGAATCCAAGATCTTTCATTCACTAGTATAATTTAATTTGTTTTTGGGTAAATATTCGTCTAATTTGACAAGAGAGAATTTTATTAGGAAAATAGAAAGATTATTGTCAAACTTCAGTCATAAATAGGTAAAAACAGTTTCATTTCGACACCCCCATAGACGACTTTAAAACGACTTTAAAACGACTTTAAAAACCTGTAAGACGGATTCTTTTTCTAAGCTCAAAATTGATAAATTATGAATAAACTTGCCATCTTTGAGGAAATTACAAAATGGATGCAAAGGATTCTGGATACATGTGGTCACAGTAATATATACAAATCATTTGTTACACTGTAAATACATAGATAACTCGAAAAACTCGCCCACTGGGAAGCAAATGATCTGGTCCATAAGGCCTGAAACAAAACAAAACGGTCACAAGTACCTGTATTTGGACAAGCTGGGCCCACAAACAATAGTACCACCATTTGGGCCGATTAAATCACTTTCTTTCGTTAACCTTGACGTCAGCAGCTTCTGGAGCTTCCTCTTCCGGTATCAAAGCACCACTACTTTCAAGTAATTCGGCCAATTCTCCAGACTTGGACATACTCATTATAATATCACATCCACCCACAAATTCCTTATTCACATACAATTGTGGAATGGTGGGCCATGAGCTGTACTCCTTGATCCCTTCTCTCAATTCGGGGTCTTCCAACACATTATAAGCAGCAAACACCTCTGGATCAACACCTTGTTGACCCAAAACTTGGATGGTGGCTCTGGAGAACCCACATTGTGGGAACTCAGGCGTACCTTTCATGAAAAGAACAACCTTGGAAGAAGCAACCGCTCTATCGATTGCTTCCTTGATTTCAGTGGAAATACTTCTCACTTGGGTGATCTTGTTGAATCTAGCAGCATTTGCCACAGCCTGTCGTTAGTATGAGCTCGAATATCGATTTTTTCGACCAGGGTTTCCCTCTATGACATCCCTGTTGCCATCAGGAGTCTCAATGGTTGGATTGAAATTTCGGATGTTGTGGACATAGACGGTTCTTATGCTACTGAAAAGACGGCAAAATAAACAGCCGCCTCCGTGGATTCATAGTGACTCAGAATACTTACGAATCTGCTGGAACTCAATAATCCTCTGCTAAACATGATGAAGAATAGTGATTCTAAAGCTTACTCATCTGTGACTTGAGTGGTGGAGAGAACAGTCACGTGACTGTTCACGTGACTTAAGTATCAATGGGGTTGGTCTGTTCAGTTATGCTGTGCTAGCTTGGCAGACTTAGGAGATCAGTGGTTGTTTTTGGACTATTTGATGCATGTTCATTTGCAGAAAGTGTCCTCCCTTAAGATTAGTTTTTGACAAAGGTTCATTGGTATTAACTAGTTAATTACCTTCTATTTCTCATCACCCAATATACCAGGACTAGCAAAAGATCTTATATTATAATTTTTAAAATACTTCTGATCATTCCTGATGTTATTATGTCTGCAATGATTAAGCACAATATATAGTTCCAGTTTTTGCAGTTATGATTTGCTGCCAGTATTAAAATTTGCCTATTATATAGCTTACCATAAAGCTATAGCCATTCTATTCACCTAATTCACACTCATTGCTGCACTTTCGTATTTGAAAATGATCACCAGGGCTTTTCACTCCTTGTAAACTTGGTATTTGCAAATCTTTACTCAATTTATAAAGATGATGATACTTTTGCTCGCCATCTGTTAGGCTTACTGGTTGAATTAAATCATCAACGTCAAGTATAATGGCAATTTCTCAAATATCTCTGACTAATGATCAGGAAGCCAGAAAAGAATAGTATTTTCGTAGTTTTTGATACTACCTTACACACAATCGACTTATAACGGAACTTCAAGTTATAGTCAAATGACTCTTACCAAAGAACAGACTTCTAGGAGCAAAATTTGTCCTATACCTCAAAACAGTTCTATTTATGCTGCTAGAAGCACCAGAATGGGAAGACTACCCCAAATCGTTAGTCTGCCAAGTGATTTCTATCGAATACGTGATGAAGGAACAGTGCTGGGACATCGTTACAATTACGGCTACTTAAACAAGGTCTTTTTTCTAATAAGAATTATCTGATATATATATTAATTAAAACCTACTATCTATCCATAAACTCATCGTCATATATATGTATTTCTAAATCCAATCTATGGTTCATATCTGTTATTACTTTAGTCTCCATAATATATTGGAAACTTACCGTCAATTGTTACAGACACCATCAAATCTGTCACTGAAGGAGAACTCGAACGTTTCTTTATATCTTTTTAAATCGACTTGAAGGTCAATCAACGTTTATGTATTTTGACCTTCAAGTAAACCATACTCCACCCAAGGGCACGGTACACCACTATGCACAAGAAGAGGGCCACGTATACAATTGTCATACTCCGGTTCAACATGTACACATCCAAGACATCTTGGCCCGTCTTGAAAGCACAATCACCTCCGGCATTGCATTTAAACGTTTGGTTCTCAAAGGCCAACTTCCCATTTATACCAACAATATACATCATTGGATTAATATAGTTCCAGGCTTGAAAGAATGGGGGCATTTGTAACGCCATAGTACCACCCATGAAAATAGCCAATACAGTGATATTTGATAGAATATTGGTTGCTAAACCCAAGTGATCAAAGGCACTATTGACTATAATCCCCAATGATTCACCAATATTAATAGCTGCGAAACTAGAATAAAACATGGTGAAAAACATCCCGGCAGTAGGAGGGAGACCCACCACAAATACCACCATTGTACTGAAAAAAAGACAGGGTAATATTTCGACCGGTAATTCATTTATCAAGTAAGATAAATTGAATTCTTTGACTCCATAAATTCCGTCACTATATTCCTGGTAAAATAAATTCCTCTCAATTGGATAAAGCGAGATGTTATTGATAAGACCCACAAAATAGAGATTAAGCACCTCTTGGATCAAACCAAGTCGATTAGTCACTCCTTCTTGGGTATTCTTCAATCTTGCAAAGAAAAGTGCATGCACGATCCCTAAAAGAATCGTTTGGAACATTTTTGCAAACATAATATCAAAAGACCTCACCGAGTTCAAAAACTGTCTTTTAACAATAGTTGTAAGAGTCACCATAAATGAAGATCTTTTCTTTCGGAACACTGAGGTATCAATTGAATCATCAAGAGATGGGATAAGTTTGAGGCCCTGGTTATAATGACCCTTTTTGATCCACATATCCACTAACCCTTGAACTCTTTGTTCTGTGAGGTATTTCTCTTCACCCACTCCACCAGAGATCAAATCTAATACATGATTGGTAGCACTTTTACCTTCTGGAACTTCATAATCGATTTCATTAAAATATCCCTTCATTTGAGTATTCGCACCATTATAAATAACATTACCACCTTTTCCTAGAAGTAGAATATTTTCGAAAACATTCACCATCTCTTCGTTGGGTTGATGAATGGTAAGGATGATGGTGGTGGTTTTAGACAACTTCTTCAAAAGATTTAAAATGGAGAGGGCTGTGGATGAATCCAATCCTGAAGTGGGTTCATCTAGTAATAATATTTTAGGATCACTCAACAACTGTGTTGCAATTGAAACCCTCCTTTGTTCACCACCTGAAATACCCTTGACAAATTCCGAGCCGATTAACGTATCTGCCGCATCCATAAGGCCCACCTTTCTAATTAATGAATTGACAATCATAGAGATACGGGGTAATCTGTCAGGAGAAAGTCTAAGCTTTGCCTGAAAGTATAAAGTTTCTCTCACGGTCAAATTTGCAATCAATGAATTGTCCTGTTGACTGACATAGGAAGAAATTCTTCCCATCTCCTTATTAGAGATCTCTTGGGTTCCATTGAGCAAAATCTGTCCACTACTCTTAAAGCTTGAACTACCCGGGAGCCTATGAGAAATGTAATTCAAGAACGTAGTTTTACCACTTCCAGAGGGTCCCATTATTGCATTCATTGAGTTTCCCGAAAAGTCGGCTGATATATTATTGAGCAACAATTTATCTTCCACTTTCCAAAGGTATCTCTTACGAACTGATAAGCTTAGATCTTGTACAACAAGATCCAAACGATCTTTTTCAAGATTCGGAGATCTTGGACCTGGCGATCCAACTGTGGGAGTAAATAAACCACCGTACTCATGCAGAGTTTTTTCAGTACCATAAGGTTCATCTTGGGAATTTAAATTATTAGATCTGTTAATAAAATCGGTAAAAGTTTCACTATCCAGGGGCCTGTCAGTATCCACATCATTATTAATCATTTCGTTAAATGGACGGGGTTGAACTGGAACTGGAGCGAAGATTTCCTTGTGTTCTTCAAGTTGATTTTCTTGACGGTCGTCAACGACCTGATCAAGCTTGAGATCATCCTTTTCATCCTTCTGATCAGCTTCTTCCTGTTCATCATCTTCATCTTCGTCTTCATCTTCTTCCTCATCTCCAATTCTATTCTGTTTTTTCTTCGACATTACCATGTCATAATTTTTAAAGTATAACCCTATCACGCAAATCACATAGAAGCTTCCCAACCATGCGAATAAGTATCCTATAGGAGCCCACACCCAGTTCACCGGGTATCCCAAGATGCCCAATTGATAATTTCCAGTATATTGGAGACATTTATCCAGATCATTATCATAAGGACAATCCCCCATCCAATTGGAAAATTGGTTGGAATTCAAAGCTCCGAAAGTGTACCAAAAGTAGGCCACATACTTGAGCCACCTCACATAGACTGGCATATCTTTAGAATTAACGAAGAAACCACAGGCACTATTTTGCAACTGATAGAAGATATTCAAAAAAAGTGAAGAAATGGCAAAATCGGTACCGAGTGCAAAACATACCATGGCCATGGCCATTCCCATGAATGTGGTCAACACAACTAATAGGAAGTATATGAAAAAATGGCCCACGCCACCTCTAAGACCCCACATAAAATATGTAATGATGGCAAAAAGAGCACCTACGGGAAAGTCGACAAGGGCCAATCTTCCCACTCTTCTGGAACAGACAAAGCCAAGAATGGAGACGTAGTTTTCTTTATATTCTCTCATAAAATTCAACCCATCATTGGCCCACAAGTGCTCGATTTCAATGAACATGGGAGCAAAACCAATAATTTCAAGCATGGCATACAATGACGAGGAAATAGATCTTATTCCTGACAAGTTAGGAGTGGGTTTGTAGAACAACCATCCACAAGATGCCGCCATAAATATGGACATACCATTTAAAGCCAATAAAGAGAGTTTATCACGGTATGAAAGAACAAAGGTTCTCTTTGTTAATGTAGTAAATTCACGGAAGAACAGGACTTGTTCACTCTTGGATAAGAGCACTTTCACTTCCTTAAGGTTGCAAGGGGGTACTTGCGAAGGGAACCGGCTCACCAGGATCCAGTTCTGCACCAATCTATCAATTCTCTGAACACTTATGTCTTCCTTAGCCCTGGAGGTAGTATCTTTGACCGACAAATCCATGATGAAATCTATAAAGTTTGAATACTGTCTGCTTTTGAAATGCTCACCCAAGAAGTTAAGACTATTGAAGTAACTGGCAGAATCAACCAAGGTGCCGTAGTAGACCAAGCGACCTCCTCTTGTTAAAAGGCAGATTTTGTCGAATAAATTAGATATTTCCACTCTGGGCTGATGAATGGATAAAATGACGGTGAGACCATGATTGGTGAGTTTTTTCAACAGGGTTACCAATTTAAGGGAGCCACTGGCATCCAAACCGGTGGTTGGTTCGTCCAAGAAGAGAAGTGACGGCCTACTTAACAACTGTATGGCAAGAGATAGTCTTCTTTGTTCACCTCCTGACAAGTTTACTGTGTTGGAAAAAGACTTGACTATCTGGTCTCTAAGATGAGAAATTTCTAGGGTATCCAATAGCTGATCAATAAGGGCAGTTTTGTCGGACTGGGGCACCGATGTGGGGACTCTTAGCTCAGCTTGATAACGAAGGGTTTCCACCACGGTTAGTCCAGGCAAAAAGATGTCGGATTGTAATAAATAGGAATTTTTGATTCGGGGGGTATTTGCAACCGTTGTAAAAGAGACACTTCCTTCAAACACAAGTTTCTTATTATGAGGGCCTAGACGGGTGGAGAGGGTGTTGAGCAAGGTTGTTTTACCACTACCCGAGCCACCAACGATGGCCAACATCTCACCACTGCCAAGGTCGAACGAAACGTCATTGAGAATCCGAGGCATCCGCAGCTCATCATCGCGCTTAGACGTCTTGACCAGTACCAGGAGGGCTCGGACGGCAAGAGACACTCTGTTTTCGGGCGGGATTTGTAGTACCGAGTCCATGATTGTTTTGGTATTATCAACCAGCGGGTCTGGGGGCTTTCTCGAACTGAATTATGGTATAATATTATGATATTCTAAGCCTGGTTTTTGGATGTTGATGAGTAGTAACGGTTTAGCAACCACTAAATTTGCGGTAAAAAGACAAACGAGGCTGCTACCACAAACAAACGTTAACGGGGGGGGGGGGGGAACCAAACCAAGGAAGGTCAGCGATTAAGATACTTTGACCGGATTGTGGCCGTGACTCTATATAAAGTGATCTAACACGAAGTGAAAAGCTACTGGCGGGAAATGGCTATTTATATATGGAATAGAGCGCAAATTCCAAGAATAGAATCTATTAATTGCAGAGAAGTGGCTTAACCCGCAAGCCCACGATTTGCGGATTTGGAGCCGGCTTACAACCTCGTATAGCCACGCCAGTGGTGTTCATGTCCCAGTACTGAGTCGAGGAAGGCGAGCTCCAGGGGCACATCCGTGCCACTAAAGTCACTAGCCTCGTATAGTTCTTTATTGCCTCTGGTTAGAGGGAGGGGGAAACGAGTGCGAAAAATCGCCATATAGTTGAGGCCTGAGGGAAAACGGGCAAAAAGGGTATCAAATTTGAGTCCAAGTATATACGGAGGGAACGGTGGGGACTGGTCCTATTTAGGCCATGTTAGTGGTGGTAGCTAGGGCGAAGGCGGGGAGGGGGGAGGAGTTGGCCTGTCTTTATTTAGGGGAGTATTGTCACAGACCAAAAAGAAGCGCGGCTACTGTATGGCCAAAAATGGTTGCAACTCCCACACCACCCATACCTTTAACGAGATCAACGGGAAAGATCTTCCAAAGGGATAGGGCGATCTCTGCAGCATGGCAGTATCAGCGAAGAGTCCGGCGGAGATAGCGGGCCACACGTGATCTTTTATTGTTGTAGATGGTGGTGCCAATCTCCTAACGATCTTTGTAGGTGGTGAACAATCCTCAAGGTTCAGATCTTCCTGACTTGTTGTAGTTGATGGTGGTGAAGTGTTTGCTGCTGGATAATAGATGGTTGTAAACAGGATGCCGACGGACACACATTTGTGGCTCATGGACATTCTGTTCACAATCCAATGATCTTTCTGACCTTGTTGCTGTTGTTGATGTTGGCATCGTAGTCGATACTGAATATGCTCACGGTGGTCTGGCAGTTGTTGTCGAGATAAATGTCGAACTCGGCCGGCAAACTACAGTCACCCACCTCGCACGAGGTCAAGATGTTGTCGTAGTAATGGACGCCCCAGTTGAACAACCCGGTGGCATTATCGTAGTTGATGTTTTGGAAAAACACTCCAGACCCCATCATTCGGGTGATCCGCCACTGGGGGTTGGTACAGTTGGCCTGCTGGAATCCCACCTTGGGGAAGTTGACGTTGAGACCGACACCTTTGGGAAGCCGGGTGTTTTGGTGCAACACTCGATTGACTAGCTCCACCACTTTCTTGGAATAGATGTTGGCTGGGTTGCCCCGCTGGTTGTTCAAGGAATCTTTGTAGAAACTGTTGTTGAAGTCACTGCCGCTGAAACTGATCCCGGGAAGCCCCCGGTAGATTGCAGTATAAACTGCTCCCATGGTCCCACTGGCAGTGTAGAAGCCAGGACTCAAGTTGGGACCTTCGTTGGGCCCTCCAATCACCAAATCAATACTGACATTGGCAAAGTGTTTAGGAATCACATAGTCCAAGGCAAACGCTACACACGAAGAGGGCGTTCCGTTAAAGTACCAAATGTTTCTGTCGTTCTCTTCATGGCCCCAAGAAGGCTGGCCCTTCTTGACATAGCCAAACTCCCCGTCATATTCCAAGGTCTTAGAGTCGGGAAGATCAAATGTCCCGGCGTACCCCGACCGTTGCGATACTGGGGCCACCAAGATCACCTGGTACCCGGCCTTCTTCAAGTCCCGGTACGCTGCTCTGATATTGGTGGATGCAAAAGAATCATCGTTGGTGAGAAGAATGGTTTTCGCAACCGCAACCACCAACAAGCAAAAGTGTATAAGAACACCTGTAACCATCTTTAACAATCCAAAACCTGGTCTTCTTTGAGTAGCCTTTAGACTTAAATGCTTATTTCCATGGATTTATATCTTCAAAATATATCCTAATTACACTTCATACCGTGTTTCCGACCATAGGCTATTGTTGCGCTATTGTTCTGCGCGATGGCTATCCCACTCACAACCATAAATATCAACAGTCTCGGGTGCAAGCGGCGCTCCAACAATACGCCGTTTAGACCTTGATTGTTGGTCGGAGAATCCTTGTTGTAATCCCACGCATCGTGACTCGATGTTTTGGCGAATTTCCCAGCCTCTTCTGGGTTCAAAAGTGCTTGACTAACTGGACCGACTGCGAAACCTCAACCTTCCATGCCCCACATAGAGCCCGGTAGCAACTACCGATGGGGCTGACGCATGTACGATAACGTCAACTTAAAAACCGATATGTCCAGTCAACCTTTTTTTCTCGTAGACGAGATATTACATTGGCCACCAGGAATGTAAATATGGGGGATCAACAACTGAATTGTTCGCTGATCAGCATGCATCTGGCTAACCTAATTTTTGGACCCCATCTTCTTGGACCCCAGTTTTCCTGTCATAGACTCTACCCTCGGCCCATATAACCAATTGGAATGATCTCATAACCTTGAAATGCCGATGCTATGGAGACATTCCGTTGGGTGTTTCATGGATTTAGCTTTCCCATCAGCAAACTGTTGCGAAGCGCATCAATGTAGTCGGGCCAACTGTTCTACCCTTAGGCCATTCCCAATATTTGCGAGTCTAGGTTTGCTCCTATTTTCGTTTCAGGGCGGTTTCAAACACCCAATCACTAATATATTGATCATATAGGCAGTCCCCAGGTCATGGCAACTTCTTTTTGCAGTTATAAATGCCATGCCAACGGAAGGGGGAATTGCTCGTGTGACGATTCGTTATGATAATGGATCAAATAAATTTTGAAAGGAAGTACCCCTAAATAACCTCATACCTAAGGTGCTGCTCTTTCTAAAATCGGACTCCAATCTCAGTTTGACAAACTTTTCGTCCAAAGTATTGACACCATGTTTCCAGTTTCTGATAAAAGTCCATATTGCTAAAGAATACACCAATCCCAATAAAAGATCCAATCGCCAATGATGATCTAGATAAAGCACCGACCACCACTGGCCAAACAAATATACGAAAGCAGCAATTTTGAAAGACTTCCAGTCTCCGTAATAGGTGACAAAAAACACAATTAAAGACGACATCGAAGCATGGATCGATGGTATGGTTGCGAATTTGTGAGGTGACACATAATGGACAGCACGATGGATGGTGGTGCCGAACTTCAAGTCCTGTCTGACGATACCATCGGTATATAGCATATCATAGTCGGGATGCTTATTTTCCCCGTATAATTGTAGGAACATGGGCGACGCCCCTGGTAGGACCAATTTGGTCAAAGCCACCAAAATATTCTGGAGGCCCAACGAAATGGTGTATAATTTAAGAGCTCCCGGAGTGTGAAGCAAGTACAACCAGGCACCTACCAACGGTGGAACCACAAATTGAAGAGCCACGTAAAATATCCAAGCCACCAAGTTTTTGGGCTTGGAAATAGGTGTCTTTAACCCGTGTGCAAGGTTAATGATAAACCACGATCCAGCTAGTAGGAAAGGTCCAGTTAACATCCACACATGATACGGGCGGAAATTAGGTCGCTGGTTCAAGTGCTGCACTAGCAGGTCAACCACCAAGTTATCAACCCCTAGGGTGTCGTGATGGTCTTGTTCCAGCGGCTCATTTGATGACACCAAGGAGTCCATAGGGTCAAGTTCGACCGACGATGACGGTGAAGTCAGAGGGTCTGCCCTAGGAAACAGCATGAATCCTTTGACATAGAAGAGCCAGCTTCCAGCAGCTAGACAGAATAAGCACGAAATACTTCCTAACATGTGTTGTTGGGTATCGAATAGGTAGACGTCTAGTCTTTGTAGACTCTTGGTAAGGATGAACAGGGGACGGGGAAGATGATCGAGCAGCACCACTAGAATCACCCAGCAGATAATGTACACCAAGTTAAACACCATTTTGGTGATAAACACCCGTGGATGCCGTCCATTGAGGACAGCACCTTTGATGTTTAACATAACGGTTGTGGCAGTTGCCATTTGCAATCGACGTCACAGCAGCAATTGTTGGTATAGGATGATTTCAGGATCCAGTGACCTGAACAGCAGTAACTTTGGCAGCTCGATCAGCAGGATCTAGCCACGAAGAACACGATGGGTGGTTTGTAGGGATAAAGCTATCGTTAGCGACCTTTGGTGATGAGCACTTCACAACCGCGTTACCTTCATAACATCAATTACTCAGAAACCACGTCCAATGGACGGTTGCAAGGTAATATAGTAACACGAAGAGGTACCAGACTGACTGGTTAAGTAACTGATCGTTTGTTCCGCAAGCTGGTTAATTGGTTGATGTTGGTGGAGTTGACACTAGCAGAGCTACTTGGAGCTCCTAAGATCCACAGCAAGTTGCCTTTGCAAGATGGCTTCTTGCCATTGGAGGCCCAGACGTGTCATTGTCTTTTTGGGACGAAGTCCGCTATTCAGAAGTTTGTGGATGAAGTGGGAGACGCTATGTTTATCCACTGTGGTCGAGCCAGGATTGGTGGACACTCTAAGGTTGCAAACGCAGCAGTCCATGGTAAAGAAGGAAACAATTTGGAGTCTGCGACCGGAGATGGGGCACCAGTAGTGGTGAACCGCTTCTGTGAGTTGCTTGCAGTGTTGGATCAGATTCTTGGAGCTAGGATCTGGCGCAATGTTATTCTCCGTACCCTTGTGATAGACCAGCTTTCGATATTCTATTGGGAACTAAAGATGGTGAACCGAGCCAACTACAGGCAATTTGGGTTTGATCTGTTTTCCAATGTGCCTCAGCTTTACGGAATGCTAAATATGAGAATAGAGCTGTTGGTGTTGAAGTATGGCTGCAATGTGGTGGTTACCTCTTACGATATCAACACCGACAAGGGATACAACTCCCGGTTCAAGCCAGTAGAATCGGGCGAAATCCGTGGATTATCGTATTTACCAGAAACGTTCTTGAATAGGTTCGATTACGTGGTACATATAGAGAAGCAGGTGGTATTAGAGCCGAAGAAGGGGATACAGGAAAATACGACGGATATGTTACCATAAGCAGACCTCTTTGCAAAAGCACAACAAGCCAAAAAAAAAAAATACGTACAAAGAGGTCAGATGAGGGCTTGGGTATCCTTTATTAACCTATCGATTCACGAAATATGTTCAAAATTATTCATGAGCCTCAGGCAACATTGAACAACATAATGTCATTATGAATTATCGGTAATTTCAATCAGTTTTTAAATTTAGCATATTATAAATCATTTATTATCGGTCATACTAATAAGCTAGAGTAATTGTTTCCAAAAAAACATTCTTCCATTCTAATTTGGCGACAGGAGATAGTCAGTAAGTTTATATTGGCTAATGGTGATATTTATACACAAGAAATGCATCCACAAGATTAAATCAAAATTTATCTTGAAACTAAGATCAGCTAGTAAGAACTCACTTTGAAATGCTTCACATAACTTTTGACTAAGATAACAATTCATAAAATTAGTTTAAATCTTGAATCATTTGTAACAAATCTTTTAGCTTTATATGTGTATGCTATTATAATTTTGTTTTTGAACCTTTTTTATTCTTTATTACTCGGAGTTTGGGTCATTAGTAGAGACATCGATGTCTTTTTGCCGTTTTTAATTTAAATATGATCAGAGTGATTAACTATCAAATTATAAGATGGTCATTGTGGCTCTCTCTTTAGTACTGAGCCAATATTCAATTGAGACTTTAATAGCAGGACCACCCTACCTAGAAATGAACTCGTACCTACAAATAGTGCATTTCAAATTTCCAGCTTATTCTGCCCTTACAAATAATTATTAATTAATTAAAATGATAACTGATCAGAAATTGACTTCAGTATGGATTTTTCAAATAAATTCCCTAAAAATTGGTTTTTGAATAGACTAGTGGCCCGTAATCTTTATCAACAAAATCTTAAATAGCTCTATGAACAATTAAATTATATTTATTGTATTTAATAAGATTATTTATATTATTAAATGTTCGATATATAAATTGAAAATGTGAAAGAAGACCAAGAACCTGATAATAATCAAATTGCTGTATAGAGACGGTGGAGTAAATATTTGTGAAGACACAGACTCATCAGAACGATATGTATAATATATATTATAAAAAATATACCACGGGAGCAATATTTAAACCTGAAAGTTGTCTATCCTTATAATGATGTATATATTAATATGAGGAAATATATAAGTAAGGTTTGTAATAAAGGAAAAGATAGTATATATGGAGAATAAAGGGTCTACTACTGAACAAGAGGATATTTCGGGGTAACAGTACCAACTTACCTAGCCAGCTTATAATAGATTGATAGTGGAACCTAGCTAAGACTGAAGTTTCTGCCAGAAAGGATATTATGGATTGCTCGAACAGCTTGTCATGTAGCACTTGGGCTTATTTTTTTTATATATTAATTGTTGTGATTTTTAGATTGTCATAATTCCTGGTAATTATTTTATCATAGGTGTATGTGGGTAAATTGGCCCTGATGTTGACGTATTACAATACTAAGAAAAGGAAACATCAAGCGTGGAACCAAAGAAGCTTTTGATCTCTCACTTGACGCATGATGATTTGTTTGATTCAAGTTTCAATTCTACCATCTTACACACATTTGCTTCAATAATGACCTTGGATGAATAAAGTAAGTTGAAACTATATGGCTTCAAATATACATATGCCAAATACTACAAAAGGAATATGAAACAAGACAAGACAACTTAGCTAGCAGTAAAAAATATGTTTCAGGAGCAAGTCTACAGTGGCCATTGCCAGTTTTACATTCACATTCCCGGATCGGATTATCTGACAATCATTTATTTATCCAAGTTTGTGGACATCCATATGGACTAGTTTATGTTGAAATGAGGAATGTATAGGATAATTACATGCGACCTTACATGACAGTCAAGTCACCAAACTTCTCCTTGTAACCAGGAACTTCCCACTTACCGTTCTTGACCATGTAAGTGACCTTTTCGTCCAAATCAGGTCTGGCCTTGGCCACGTCGTCGACGGTCAATTGGTCAAATGGTCTGGCGCCCTCGATATCCTTAAGGGTGGCTTCCAACTTGGAGATTTCTTCAGAAACAGATTGCTCGGTCAACTTGGCGTTTTCAACCGCCTTTTGTTCAAACAATTCAATGTTCTTCAAGTTCTTGGAAACATCATAAGTGGCGGGCGAAAATCCAGACACAGCCTTTTCGACTTCGCTAATCACCTTAGTGTTCTTCAATAATCCTCTGTAATGTTCAAAGTCGACCTGGGCGCTTTGTTCCTTCAAGGCCAAGTTTTCCTTCTTGGCTTCATCGTATCTCTTCTTGAAAGCGGTCAATGAGGATGCGGTGGAGCCGGTCAAGCCCAAGGACGAGATGACCTTGGCCCAGTTCAACTTGGTGGTGGCACTCTTGGCAACAGAAGACATTGTTCGATTGAATAGGTGTTGGTTGTAAGTGGTGAATTTTTGAAAGTAGGTGGGTAGAAAATCGCATTGGCCAATCAGCGCGCACAGCGACCGCGGACTCGCCGGCGCACGACCCGCTCTACCCAGTAGTTATTGGTACTTGCCATGAGAGAGGTGGTGACTTCTGTGTGTTTATGGGTGTTTATGGGTGTTTATGGGTATGGTGGTTTTTAAATTGTCGAACGGAAGGGGTGTTGTGAAAACTGGGGATTTTTTTTGGTCAATTTTTAACCACACTAAGCACCCAGAAAGGGCCCCCAGACCACCATAGATATCAAATAGATATCAAATAGCAATGGTGTTTTGGTTGTAATCCTGGGTCCCGAGTTTGGGGCTTTGGTTGGTCCTGCTCAAGGATAAGCAATATAATTTAATGCTACACATCGCTTATTGTATCAAATACATTGGGATATGATTAATTACTAATCCATTACGTAATACACATTTCCAATCTGCCCCGAAAACTACCTGTGGCACCCATACAATGCCCAGCCCCACCCGCGACTCTCAAACTCTCCCACCAACGGCCTAAAAACCAGTACGTTAATTATAATCAAGCGCACGTGACCGATCCCGGATCACCTGGAACCTTGGTCACGTGACCGGCTCTCGTTATAAACTCCGACTCCAGTACCCACCAGCACCTATTCATCGCAATGCCGGCGCAAATGAAAGGGTTGACCCAGTTCATCGTCGACCTCCGTAACTCCAAGGACGTGCGCGAGGAAGACAAGCGGATAAACTTGGAAATCAACAATATACATGCCAAATTCAACACCAATCTCAATGGATATCAGAAAAAGAAGTACATTTGCAAGCTTATATACATCTATCTATTGGGATATACCGACACCGTGGACTTTGGGCTCACGGAGGCGTGCCTGTTGTTGGGATCGTCCAACTATTCTGAGAAACAACTAGGATATTTGGCCATTTCCATCCTCAATGGCTACGACAAACAAAAGTATTCCACCAAGAAACAGTACTTGATCTCGATATTAGAGTTGGTCCACCAGGACTTGGTACGAGACTTGGGGTCCAATGACGAGCACATCAATTGTTTGGCCATTCATTTCATTGCATCCAATTTTAATTTGAACGAAACTAACCAAAAGCTTGAAGGCGTTAAGATCGACCAGCTGGATGATTCTGCGCCACAATGGTTGGAGTTGATCGATATCGTCTATTCCTACGCGACTTCGCCCATTAAGAACAGTACTATCAAGAAGAAGTCCTCCATTGCCCTCTTGACATTGCTCAAATTGTATCCTGACGTCATTATATCCAATAATAATTGGATTCCTCGGTTGTTGCTGTTGATTGATAGTGAAGATTTTGGCTTGTTGATCTCCAGCATTCCCTTGATCCAGTTTTGCATGGGGTTCAAGCCTCAGATTGTCAAATCGGTGCTTCCTCTGGTTTCCAGTCGTTTGGTGGCCTTAATCATCGATGATGTGTGTCCTCCCACCTATTACTACTACAATTCGGCAGCTCCTTGGCTTGTGGTCAAGCTTTTCCAGTTGGTGGAGCAATTCTTTCTCCTTGATACCCCTAATGGCGAGCCTGCATTATCCGTCAGTGAAATAGATGAACAAACGCTTACAAATTTACGGACAGTGATTGCCAGGTCCATTCAAAATGCTTCCCAGCCAATTAAGGGCTTGCCCAATCGGAACTCCCAAAGTTCCATTCTTTTTCAGGCCGTTTCTCTTGCAGTATTCCTCAATGCATCTGTTGATGCCATCAATGGGGCAATCAACGCATTGATGATGTTGCTAGACTCCCTGGAAACAAACACCCGATACCTCTCATTGGATGCACTTATCAAACTAACTGCCAGACTGAACTCAAACTACTTATCATCGATGAACTTCAATAAATTCGATGAGAACTTACCCAAAATCTTCAAATTATTATATGATAAAGACATTTCTGTCAAGAGGAAATCCTTGGACTTGATCTACACCATCTGTAACTCCGAGACCTACACCATTATCATTAGTCAATTGTTGGATTTCTTTCCATTTGCTGATTTTTCATTGAAATCCGATTTGGCTATTAAATTGGCGATTTTGGCTGAACGTTTCGCGACCGATTCCACCTGGTACGTCACCACCATGCTTAAGTTGCTCTCCATTGGTGGAGGATCCAATGCCAATGGTGTGGGGTATATCAGCAACGAAGTTTGGGAAAGAATCGTGCAGATCGTGGTTAATAATGAAGATTTACAAAAGAAAACTTGTAAATTAATCATCAATCTATTAAGAGCTCCTGCTACCCCAACAGAAACCAAGGGAAGACCGGTTCCCGCAATTGGGCTTTCGGAAAACTTGGTGAAAGTGGCTGCATTTGTATTGGGTGAATACGGTTCTCAGTTACAAGATCTACCAGAATACTCACCAGAATCGCAATTCAAGCTTCTTTACGAGTCTTACTTCAAAGTGTCTCTCCTTACACGGGCCATGCTCTTGAGTACTTTCATGAAGTTTGTCCTTCAGTTTAGAGATGAGTCATTTGTACCAGATATTGTCGATTTGTTTGAAATTGAAACCCAATCTATCGACTTGGAAATTCAGACACGTTCCTCAGAGTATTTGAAGTTGGTGACCTCTGCAAGCGACCTCAAATTGTCAAACCAAGTTCTGAAACCATTCCCAGTGTTTGTACGGACTGAGAGTCCATTGATGAACCGAATCGGAAGCATCAACCACATTGTAGGTAGGAACCGGTCCAGCTCGATAATTGCAGCCCAAAATATTGGGGGTCAAAAGGCAAAAAATATATCGAGATCTTCAGTTACATTACCCATTCAAGAAGATGATAACACTGAAGAAAATCCGTTTGAAGAACGTCCTAAAACATCTCTTACTCCTAACTGGTATAGTGGGTACCATAGAATGTTACAATATGACGCTGGGATTTTCTTTGAAAATCAATTGATCAAGCTTACCTATAGATTGGTAAAGGAGAAGAATAATATCACCATTAAGTTTGTGATTATTAACAACTCGGCCAAAACCGCCGGAACGGATATCACTGGATTCACGGTGTTGAATTTGGAGAGTTTCGCTGGGACTGAGGACCCCAGTTATGTGATGAACATAAAACAATTACCAGAGCATACGATTCATGACAAGTCCTCAATTGAAATCGACGTCAAAATCAGAGATATTGTGGATAAAGACAAGAGTCCGATTTTGTCAGTTAAATTCATGTGTGGGGGCTCGTTTAACCAATTAAATCTTAAATTTCCGGTTTTGCTCTTGAAAACTTTAACTCCAATTGGGTTAAACAATATAGAGGATTTTAAGAAGAGGTGGCTTCAAATTGGAGACCTTTTAGGGCCAGAAGGGGAGTACATTGTCAAAGTGGATATGAGTCACAGGCACACCTCTTCCAATATTGTTCGGTTAATTTCAAGATTGGGGTTCTCGGTTGTACATGCTACTCCAGACAATATGGAATCGGGAATTTTGGTGATGGGTGGTGGTATTCTTTACACCCAAAAATCCAACTATGGATTGTTGGCTACCATCAAGAGTGTGGACAATGTGGGTAAACTGTTTGAGATCGTAGTGAGATGTACTGAAGGAAGAATAGCCCAGATCATAGCATTGAGCATGAAGGAAATATTTGAGTGAATCACATTACACCTGCGTTTGACGGGAATCTTTGCTGGCATAATTAACGAACTTTTCACACGTTTAATCAGGGGAAATTTAGACTCACATTAGTTGACATATCGGTATGGCCCTGTCCAAATGAACATGACATTTTTTTTTTTTTTTTTCATTATTGTAGCCCCTTGGAAAGCACCAGTTGCATAATTAATGTAAAACAATAGGCCAAAGACTTTTAGTCTAGAATAACAGGTGGAGAAATTAATGAAAAATTATCTTGTGCTATCTTGTGCAACCTAGATAATGGATCAGGTACGAAGGAGGGAAGTTTATCAGCGTAATTAGTGTCAGGATAGAGTAATTACGGTATAATTAAAAGAAATAGCGCAAACATACAAATGCTCTGGCTCTGAGCCCACACTGATAAGTCCAAGCGGCCTCTATCCAGTGTCTAGAACAGGGGGAACTAAAAGTTACTAAAAGCGGACGATTGATTTTCCGGTTTTTACGTCAACAGGGAAGTTTAATTGACCTGTGACATTAGCGAAGCCACGTAGTAATTTCCGAAGATGTCTATGGCGGAGACTACCCCACATTCCCTAGGGTATGGGTCAAGCAGGATGGAGTCGGTGGTCTGTCGGGTTTCGGCCCTATATCTTCAGCATTGCCTGTTTTGGAAATTAACAATTCGCATACTGTAGTGTCAGATCAAACACAAAACGGTGAGAACCAGGTGAAAAGGTCCCGAATATTTTCCGATCTTCACGTCAGAAAGCAAGAGAAACTAAGTGAAATTTGCCCACAGCCCACAGCTAATCTGAAGTTGCATTTCAGCCCGTTGAACCCGGTTGAATCAGTAGAAAAACCCTCACATGGCTCGCTTCAAAACTGGTGACATTATTACCCATTCAAACCTGCTCGGGAAACCAAAAACAACAATAGACGGAAACAAACAAAAGCCACGAGACTTAGTGTCGTCCACCGAAGACCAGCGGTCTGGATCTAGACCGCTGGCAGTCTTTTTCTACTGTTGATTTGAATCAATTGAGGCATGGACAAGATCGCTGTCCATTAGAATGCCTAATTAGGAAATGGAAGTGCTTCCCAATTAGGAAATAGACCTTTTAGGAAATGAGCTTCTGGTGCTTTTGCAGCTACCACCCATTTGGGCACCAACAACATATATATACTGGGTCCCCGGCAGTCTTGTTGCCTCCAACCCTTCCTTTCTCTACTTACTTTCCTTTTGGCCATGGTGAAGAAATTGTCGATGGCTGCTTTCGCAGCCATTACTCTTGTTGCGAACGTCAATGCAGCACCAGCTCCTCAAGTTATAACCGTGACCCAGACGGCCACCAATGTGCTCAATGACGATGGTTCCATCTGGAAAGAGCTTTTTGGTGATGACAATGACGACCAGTCGTCCACCGTTGCCCCAGTTGCGGCTGCTGCCTCAGCCGCACCTGCCTCGCCTGCTGCACCAGCACCTTCAGACTCCAATGGTCCTGTTGATGTTGAAAACACCGGGTCCACTTTGGATCTGATTCTTACCAGCAACTTGGGCAAATGGCTTGCTTATTTTGGGCTTGGTTCCAACAATTCTGGAAACACTGCCAAAACCCCAACTCCATCGACCACTCAGGCCCAAAGTCCTGCTTCTCCACCACCCACCTCTAGTGCCCCAGCCACCCCATGGAGCCAATCTTCGTATGTTCCAAATACCCCTACTACTTCGACTACTCTGTCTGGATCTGGGTCTGGGTCCCAGCCAAGTGGTGAATTCGCTCAACAAATTTTGGAAGCTCACAACGAATACAGAGCCCAACACGGCGTGGCTCCTTTGACCTGGAACGATGAGGCTTACCAATACGCCCAAAACAACGCCAACAACTACGACTGTTCGGGTGTTTTGACCCACACCCATGGTAAATTCGGTGAAAACCTTGCTGCTGGTTTCAAGAGTGGCCCTGACTCCGTCAAGGCTTGGTACGATGAAGGGACTTCTTACAACTACCAGGCTGCCAACAGCTACGACCATTTCACCCAAGTGGTCTGGAAGGGAACCCAGTCCGTGGGTTGTGCCTACAAGGACTGTTCTGCCGAAAACTGGGGATTATATGTTGTATGTGAATATGATCCTCCTGGTAATGTCATTGGCCAAAACAAGGCCAATGTTTTCCCACAAAGCTCCTGATTATCGTGTGACATTCCCTTGGAAGAGTCCACGAAATTGTACAATTGCAACTTTGACAAGTGGCCGCACTTTCAAGCTGTATTTGTTTGGAGCTGGGTCTCTCTACAATCATATCACCTATGGTAACCCCCAAAATTGACCTGTCCTTCTCGTGATGTCAACAGACTTCAATTCTATATACCTCTGTATTTTAGTAATATATTTTCAACGTTTAACTTTTTCGCAGCCATAATACTTTGACAGGTGGAAAAAAATGCGTAGGTGCCGGAAGGTCTTATAGTCTTGTTTGTGATGTTATATGATTTAGTTTTTGGATTGACGATAGTGGAGAGTGGTGGTGAGTTGCGGCCCGAACTCCGTTGAGTAAATGATTTTTAGTATCCTTTTTTCAATTTGAAAAATATAAAAAGCAGTCGTAAATCTGATTTTTTGGTGGGTTTAATGAAGTCGGGGTCATATTCTAGCAGAATCATTAATTGGCCTTGCAACTGCCATATCTCTTGATATAGTAGTTCTTACCGAGACTTTTTTTATAAGTTACAACTTACGAGATCGAGGAGAGTAAACAATGATATAATAGCACCTTTCTGCAAAGTAAAATCGTTTCCGAGGCATGCATTTTTTTTTTTGAAAAATCGTCCCAAAAGACCACAAGCAGTACAATGGAAGCCTCTATGTAACTGAAAAATATAGTTGAAAAGTTTGGGAGGGCTACTGTAGAAAACAGAGATAAATCTACACATTTCAGCCCATTAAATGATTCAAATTATAGTTGATCTATAAAGAATCCTAATTATAACTAAATATGTGAAGTAAAATCAGTGAAATTAGGACTCAAATTGGCTCAGTAGGTCATTAAATTAATTCGAAAAAGTGATTTTTGGTTTTTTCGCTTAATTATTGGACTGGTTAATGGTACATTTTTCAAAAAATTTCTAAAAATTACCTAAAACAGAAAATTTCTTCCATCCAAATATCCAAACCTCTTCACCATACTACGAATCTCTTCAAAGATCCCATCGTTTACCCACCACGAAAGTGTACCCAATTTTTTTTGCAACTTTGGTTCCAAGTATGGGAATCGCATCGCACGAACTGATCTCAAACTGCCCCAAACTATCAGGTTTGAGTGCTTCTATAACTACAGGCTGCCAGGGTTACAGCGATCACTGTGCTCGATGCGATACACCTTTGAAAACGGGTTGAGAAAAGTGACTCCGTACCACTTTCCCTACCAAACCCACGTCAAACCAAGATGGATAGGGCGAACGCTTGTGGATATCTACACCAGTGAGTTTGGAGAAAAAGCCCAGGTGATAGAGCACGATCTTTCGACCAAGACGATCTACGTGATTAGCAACTACGGCAAAAAGGGCGGGCCGGTGAAGATCGAGGGTCTAGATGCCCTATGGGACCGCAAGACCGAACGGTTCGATATGATCTACAATTCTAAGCATATGCACGAACCCAGTGTGCCCGAGGACAAAGTAAGCATTGTATATCAAAACCAGGACCTATTGGTGGTCAATAAGCCGTGGGGGATCCCCACCCACCCGACTGCCAACTACAACTACAATTCCGTCACCGAGATATGTAAGCATGACTTAGGATTGGAAAACGTATGGCCATGTCATAGGCTCGATAAGGTCACCTCAGGTATACTTATCATGGGCAAAACAAAGGAAGCGGGGGTCCAGTACCTGGGGATCATCCAGAAAAAGCAGGGAGTGTCCAAGGTGTATTTGGCCCGTGTCAATGGCGAGTTTCCTGACCAGGAAGTATTGGTGCAATGCCCCATCTTTTCAGTCAACTCTACTGGAGGGTATATCAAGCCTTTGAATGCCGAACAGTTGCCCACCAATTCCACCACCATATTCAAGAGAATGGCCTATGACTCGACAACCAACCAAAGTGTGGTGATGTGTAGACCCTTAACTGGAAGAATGCACCAGATACGGATTCACTTGAGGAATATGGGGTTCCCTATCGGGAACGATTATATCTATCATCCGGTGTTAGAGAGATTGCCCAATCATGAAATTAATGTTTTAAATAGCACCATCGAAAGGGAATTGTACCTGCGTTTGTTCAAACAGTATCCAGAATTTGGTCAATTTCATGCACCAAACTATCCAGTGAACGATGAGCTTATCGATTTGTTCCAGTTGACGAACTGGCACAAGGATGACCAATTGGTGCAAATGGTCGATACTTTAAAGCGGATACGACAGGAAATGCTTACAAAGTTGAAGCACGAAAATAATAAGGTGTGTGAAGTTTGTCAGCGGAGTTTGTTTGACACCGACAAGGACATGACAGGACTGGGAATATGGCTTCATGCCTGGAAATATCAATACCTTGGTGACCAGAGACATGCCGGATTTGAATTCCAAACAGATGTTCCCCAGTGGGCAATGCCAGATATTTGGGCCTCGAAAAATCTTTCAAATAGTTAGTATGGCTTTAGGTCCATTATCGAGTTCACATTAGAGAACATAGATGACCATTTTAAAATAATGACTTTAAAGGAATTAAGGGTACTATCTATTATGAATCAACTTATTGCAAGTAACGTCAATTATGTATATGAGGTTTTAGTAAGCATTCTCTTGGGACTCTGGTAGTCTATCTAATAAGACTGATCAATTAACTTCATCTTTGATTGGACTTCACGATCTTTAATTTCGAGGATTACAGTAGATTTTATGGTATGGAACAAGTAAAAGAATGTGCCCGATTAGAAATTATATTGATCGATTAAGCTGAGTATCTTTAATTAAAATTAATGTATCTGATTCAAATCAGTGATATTTTGGCAAAATCAGTAACTACAATTGAAAGTTGTGATTAGAGTTCGTTTTGATCTATTAAACTTGCTATTTCGAGTTAGCGTAAGTAATCGATTGATCTGATATCTACCTTATCCGTACTGATCGATTTACTATCATGGTATGCTTTTTGAGTCCATCATGTCCTTCGTCACCTTCTGTTGCTAGAGCGAAAGTATGGCATCTTGGGATAGTATCCAGGCACCTTCCATTCCGCCAAAGTATTGTATATATTGACATTTCGAGACAACGAATCAATCTCTCGCTTCAAAGACCCACTGTTTCGTACGGCAGCCTTGATCTCCCTCTGGAACTCGTTTGACAATACCTTCTTGACACATAAGTCAAGACTCTGTTGCACATACTGTCGCTCGTCCTCTGTGGAAGGAACCAAGTTGAACATAAACCGAAAGATTCCTGCCACCTTCGGTATATCCGCAGGCTCTACGTACTTATGTAAAGACTGATACAAGCATGCCTTGATGAACTTCCGGTAAGTGGTTCTGCCGAAAGCAGTATGAAGTGGTTGAAGATTCTCCCTAAAAAAATTGAGGGATTTGTACTTGCCCTTATACTTATTCATGCTTTCTTCAAGGGCCTGGTGGTTAAGTTTGTACCCTCCCTTGTTGCTGAAGGTGTAGGCAATATTGGACTTGCGATACTGCGAAATCGGGTGTTCGTGTGGGAAAAACTTAAGGCTAAAGTAGCTGTTGCGAAGAACTCTGGGAACAGGCTTGGATACCGCATTTTTTCGGAGGGTTTGATAGGCGGTTTCGTCCATTCCCTTGATATCTGTGGAAGTCTGCGGGAGAATATCGGTTCTTAAATGCGATGGTGTTGGTGCCTGTTGGAGGTACTGGTTGTAGTGGGTGAACTTGGCGAAGTACGCTCGGAAGTCCAGACTGGGGCAGGGCTCTTTTGAGGTTTGCGTGGTTTGTATGGGGTGATTAGTGGTTGAATCGTCAGGCTTGGGATGGCTGTAGATGTTGGGCCCTGAAGTGATCTGGTGCCTCTTCTGGTGACCCTTGGCTAAGAAAGAGGCCATTGACGGGGGAACCTGGCTTGCTGCAGAAGAGGCATTATGTACCCATCGTATTCGGGTCCGAATTATTGTGCTTCTAGCAGGTTTCCATCCCCCAGACATAGTTTACAAATGTATAAATCGATGGGATGGATCAATTTACCTAATGGCTAGATCACGTGACAGGAATCCCCAGTATTCTAATGTACAATCTATAAACACAAGTGGTGTATGCTACTGGCCACACGGGCAGAGTCTTTTGGTGGTTTGGGCCTGGGAATTTTTTGGCCTTTTGGCGAAGGTTTTGAGCTGACTAAATTGTAGGGGCCAATCACGATTCGTGGGGCTGCCACATGGTGACAGCATTGTCAGCGGTTGCAAACGTGAAAAGCTTGGGATCAAATGCAACTATTTTAGGCAACTGGCCTCCGGCATGTACCAGCTTGAACGGGGCCAATTTTGCGGGGTTAGTTCCTTCGTCCACCTTATGTACATCCCCGTCGGTAGTCTTGATATTATTCAAGTCGAACATCGTCACGTGCCCGTCCGATGTCCCCACCAACACATACTTACCACAGGGAGTGAAAGTGCTACACCCAGTTGCGGGGTACTGATAGGGTACCACATCGCTTTGGGCTTTTAACACCGTCAAGATCTGTCCCAGAAACGCATCCAACAAGTGGTGTTCTGACCCATTGGTTGACACCAATAAGAGTTTTCCATTATTGGAAAATTCAAGCTTATTCCAAGAAGATGTCACGGGAACAGAAGTCTTGAGAAATGGGCCCTTATCAAAGTATGCGGTGCTATACAAAGCAATGGAGCCCGAAGAGGCGTTTCCCACAGCAAATATGATTCCCCGAGGGTCGTATGCCAATACCGAATCCTGTCCTATATCCAAGTTTCCCACGGGATTTGAGGCCTTGAGATCCCACATTTTGACCGTATAGTCCTGCGCCGTACTGATGAAGGTATTTCCCAAGGGATTGACCTCTATGGAGGTGACTTGGTCCTTATGGCCCTTGAAATATCGTATGTATTGATTATTGGAAAGGTCCGAATACCGGATGGCATGATCGACATCCGACCCTTGTCCGGGGGTAGATGCATGAAGGTACTGAAGACCGTAATGAGTAAACCGGGCAAGATGCGCACCGTACTTCTGGGACTTGATGTCTTTGGAATGCGACCCTTTGTGAACATCATACAATTGGATCGATTTGTCTATACCTGCCGAGATAAGGTATTGGCCAGAATCATCATAGTCCAAAGACGTTATGCTGGCATGCTGGTGGTAGTCGAACCGCTTGGTGGGGCGACACGAGCCTAGCACGCTGGCGGTGATCCCAATAGTGGTGTGTTCCCGCGACATCCTGGTGGGGGGGGTTTGGTTTACCTTTTTATCACCTAGTACACTTTTTGATGTATTATGTACAAAGAATAAAATCAGGCCCGGTCGTGCGCCTACCACTCATGTACACCTTCCTGCACACCCTCCCCCCCCACATCCTGTTTCCTGCACACCCCTATACCAAAGTGATCACGGATCGATAAGATCATACCCTTTTAACCAACAGCAATTGCGTCAATATATCACATTTGTTAGCGTTATCGAATCAATTGACCCAAAATGGCCACCCCTCCCTTCAGAGTAAAGGCGGTGTTTGAATATAAGTCCGATTATGAAGACGATTTGACCTTCCCCGTGGGCCAGATTATCACCGTGACCGAGGTGGAAGACGAAGAATGGTATTCGGGAGAGTACGATGGCAAAAGCGGGATGTTTCCCCGCAACTTTGTGGAGGTGATCAAAGAGCCGCCAGCTCCCAGATCACGTCCCGTCAAGCACGAGCCTGTTGCCACCGAAGCACCAGTCACGGCAGTACCGGCTCCTCCTCAACCAGAAGTCGATGGCGATACAGAACCCCCAACCAAACATATACAACCAGAATCACCAATTGACGCCGAACCCAAATCATTACCAGCAAAGACCACCAAGACGTTCCCATCCGTCGACAGCGGGACGGCACCAGCAGCGTCGGTGCCCAAGCCCATTTTCCCCAATCAAAAGATCAACGATCCTTACAGCGTCAAAAAGCAGTTTGGATCGGGCAAATCGTCGTATGTTCCCAAGGTGACCCCTCGAGACACGTCCAATATCGTTGGCCATGGCCACCATGAGGCTCCGCTGAACGTGGAGGTGGTGAACCGATCCAGCGGCCCTGTTGAAGACCAGGTGGAAGAGCCAAAAGTCAGCTTGAAGGAGCGGATTGCCCTCTTGCAAAAGCGGCAAGAAGAAGAGGCCGAAAGAGAGGCTGCCGCCTTGAAGAAACAGGAGGAAAGAAAGAAGAAGTTGGCTGAGGAAAAGGAGAAGGCAAGGTTGAGGAAGGAAGAGGCCGCCACTGTTGCTGGTGGTGGTGGTGGTGGTGGCACCCATGAAGAGGATGGTGAGCTTGAAGACCATCACCACGGCGAACACGAGCATGGTGAACATCATGACCACCACGAGCTTCATCACCATGAAGGTCACGAGGGTCACAAGGGTCACGAAGGTCACGAAGGTCATGACCAGCGTGGGGGACCTTCAGCACCTTCGGTGCATTCGCAGCATTCGGGTGCATCTGCAAATGTGGGGCGTGATGCACCATATCTGCACCATGAAAGCACACATCCTCATGTTGGCAACCCCCAAGATTATGCAAATGCACCAGACGCAATTTCCAAGCAACACGATGTTCTAGAAGATCCAGAGGACCTGCAGGATGATGCAGAGGAAGATCCAGAAGATGAGGACGACGAGGAGTTGAAGAGAAAGAAGTTGGTGGAAAGAATGGCCAAGATCTCCGGTGGCAGAAACATGTTTGGGATGATGGGCATGGCATCTCCTTTTGGAGCACCTGCTGCTTCCAAGGCACCCAAAAAATCAGCACCAGAGCCTGCGGTTCAACACGAGGATGCCGAGGAACATGAACAAGAAAAGCCCCAACCTACCCCCCTTGCCAGGGCACCGGTTGTTCCCGAAAGTCCTACGTCTCGCGAAGTCCCAAGAAGAGAAGCTCCTTTGAAAGAAGAATCGTCTTCGCTAGCAGAGGATGATGACCCCACCGAGTCCGACAGCAAGATTCCAGAAGCTGCGTTTGCACAGACTCACCCTGAAGTGGTGAAGCCAATGGACCCACCTACTCCCAAGGTGGATGCTTTTGATAGCGGTGTTGATGAGCCCAAGCATTCCAAGACCGATAATATCAATATCACCAAGCAACCCCTTGAACCAGAGGCCACTGGATACGAGGCCGACGAGGACTTGTCTGATTTGGCCAAGAATACTCCTTTCACAGAGGAACCTTCCCAAGTCCAAAGAGCTCCTCCACCACCACCTCCTCCACAAGAGACGCAACTGGCACCACCAATTCCCCAAATCCCAGGCGAACGGCCACCACCCCCAATTCCAAGCGACGTTCCCAAACTTCCCTCTCGTGAACGGGGCCCACCTCCACCTCCACCGGTTCCAGGCTCTGATGCTGCACGTCCTCCACCGGTTCCATCATCAGAACCACCAATCTCCACTTCGACCTTGAAGAGCAACCAAATGTCCGAAAGCTCTGGTGCTCCATTACTGCCTCCAGAAGTAAAGCTCCCTCCTCCACCTCCAGTTCCAGGGTTTGCTCCACCTAGTGTAGCTGGAACAGGCGATGCAAATGACGAAACCCATTTTGAAGACCCAGAGAACGCGGCTGAACGCACAGTCATCGAGGATTATGCATCTTCTTCTTCTGATGACGACGAAGATGACATTCCCAAATCATACCCTGGGAGATCACAAACCCTTGGGGAGTTCCCTCCACCAATCCCTTCATCCAACCCGCCTGTTCCTTTCCAAGGAAATGCTCCCAAACGTGCCACCACCGAGATCCCTGAATTAGGAGGAAATCCTGGAATCACCCGAACTTCCACCGGAGCTTCCATCGGTTCGTATAAAAGATCATCAATTGATTCGATCTCCAGATCTAGATCGTTAAAGGAAAAAGGTGGAGTGGAACAAAGCCAGGCCGAGTTGGCTGTAGCTGACTTGGAATTCGAGCTTGCCAACATCAGTGGCTCGTCCAATTGGTGGCTCAAAGGAGACCTTCCCGACTCTCTTGCTGGAAAAATTGGCATTGACTTGGTTTATGAGATTGAATCCAATCAAATCAAAAAGAGAGGTGACAGAACTGTCAATTTACGTGATTATTATGTGTTGTTCTATGATTTATCCCAATTGATTTTTGAATTAGAATACGAATCAGAAGATCCAAGATCAACCATTCATTTTGTCAGACGGTTCACCAAACCGATTCCAATCATTCGAAAGGATTTGCTAGATAAATACCACCGGTCTTTTAGTCACGCCATAGTTTCAAAGGCTGCTTCCCATCTCAATAACAAGGTGCATGGTGATATTGTTTCAGATGTTTTTGACTCTTTGGCCGGTTCTTCTGACCTCGTTCAACCGATTGGAAATAAATCTTTCGGAGTCACAATCTACAGAAACATCAACAATACCAATGTGGCTAAAATCGATGACATCAAAGCAGGGGATATTTTGTGGATCAAAAACGGAAAGTTTGTGTCTCACAAAGGCCTTATTGGGAATAAATCCACCGTTTTAGGAGCTGGTAATCCCCAAGATGCTTACACAGGAATCATCTATGAATTTGATCCCAAGAAGGAAAAGTTCAAGGTGATCGAACTGGACTCAGCTGGACACGTGAAAAAGGAAAGTTATAAAATCGGTGACTTGAAAAGTGGAAGAATCAGAGTGTTTAGAGTCATTGCCAGAGGATACATCGATTGGTAATTCTTCTATGATGAATCCTGAGTCCAATTTTATACGACTGATACGTAACTATATTATACATAAATATGTTAGAATGATATCGTAGTGGCCAGCAAAAGTGCCAGGAATTTCTGTAACTGTATAATACACCTATACACCTATATACTAGTTAGTAGAATAGTCACTTCGTTAGTATCGTCACTTAAATATCCTAGACCAGAATAAGGAAACCTCAACACACTCCAGACCCAAACCTCTATAAAATAGAAAAACCTCACTGATAATTTACTTTACAAACATCAGAAGCGCTAGGTTGGCAAACACCTATTCTTTTTGTTTTTGTTCTTTCTATGGCATTGCAAGGTAAGAATGAAAAAAACAGACAAGACATTGGAAAAAAACAAGAAACCTTGTAGATTTTAAAGAAACGGGACAGGGCAAAAGCGGAATATGGTAGACGGGATTAGAATCGGCACACTTAGGAGATCATTACTGCAAATAGATTCGGACATGGGGAAAATTACTGATTATTATGTTTAGGCATTTAAAGGGGTTGAGATGATATTCTGGGATCATTAATAATTAGATTAGATTCGAGGGGGGAACATTGACATGATTTATTAGATCGGACATTGGAGATTACTTGGAAGATTGTCATGGATTTCATACGGCGTACAACAGAGCGGTATCGGGGGGCACACAAAATAGACGGAAACTTAGTGCTTTAGTTTGTGTTGTAGCTTCATTATTAATTGAGCAAGGACCTGGAGTAGGATGAACAGTATATCCACCTTTAGCATCAGTAGGATCACATTCAGGACCTAGTGTAGA